>JXCR01124274.1:0-11990 GCA_002079205.1 Phalaenopsis hybrid cultivar | reverse complement strand
TGGTATGCATGTAAATATTCCATCATTATAAATAAATTACACAAATATTGATCTTTTTAAAATTTAGATAAGTGCTAAGAAAAAATCGGATATTTGAGCCTTGCAAACATTCATGCAGAACTCACAAAGTATGTGAAGCTTTCAAAGAACATTAAGTTGGTTGATAAAGCAAATAAAATTAGTACGTTTATTGCACCAGTCAGAGCTCTCAACCATTAGGAAATTACCTGATTTGTCTCACAAGCCTCCTAACTTCTTGGTGCAACTTTTTAGGAGGTCATGCATCCTAGGAGTGTTGCAACATAAATATGCTTAATTATGGAGTTTCCGGTAAATCTTCAATAGCTACACAGATGATTCATATTTAGGAGTTCAGCTTCATTATGCTTGAGAGATCTTACAATCTACACCACGAAAACAATTGGCAATGCAAATGAATCGAGTTTTTGACAAACTACTGGTGACTTGGCTCAGTTATAGCTCGATCATGATCTTTTAATTAACTAATTTAACAAGCTTAAATGTTTTTATAAATGTGTGATAGTTATATTAATAAGCTTGTTACTTGATTCATCAAGATCAGAAACAATATTATTTAAAAATTGTGAATAAGTTTGTTAAAAAGTTTGATTAATCATTAATGTGCAAATAAAGGTNTATTATTTAAAAATTGTGAATAAGTTTGTTAAAAAGTTTGATTAATCATTAATGTGCAAATAAAGGTATGTGCATTATAAATATAGATATATAATTTTAACTATATTTAAAAATTTCAAAAGTTTATAGTATAAATATATAAATATAAACATGTTTATAATGAGTACATTAATTCCCGTAGCCTAATTTCCCATGCCTGCAACCCCCAACAATCACACAACTCGTTCAGTCCAATATCATAGAGGAGAGTTAGCATGGCCCAGTTTAAAAGTTAAAAAAGAGCTCCATAGTTAAGCTTGTAACTCACTTGATCGGTGTGGATGTCGGAAAGCACGTATTAATGAGATATTTTATTGTACATGATTTTTAAAATATTTTTTTGAAAACTATTTAAAATTAAAATATAATATTTTAAGCTCAATTGGCTTAGCTCATCAAACCTAGATAATGCCTATTTGTATTTCAAAATGAGCTACTCGTTCAATGTTTGATTATCTCAAAATGAATTAAGCTAAGTCAAGCTCAAACCAAGCTCAAACCAAGCTCAAACAACCCAAAATTTAAACGAACCGAGCTTGAATATAATTAGAAAAGCTCCAATATGAACCATGTGTGAACATTGTTTTGATAAATGAGCTCAAGCTCGAACAGTGTTTTTCTTGGCTCTGCCTCAACCATTACAAAATTGTTCGATTTACCACACAAGTCTCATGACTTCTCATCAAGCTTTAGACAAGTATTCGAGCTTAATGGTTGTCCATTAAGTAAGAACTTGGGGCAAGCTTTGAATTGTGGGAGAGTACCCTTGACAAGAATCTTTAGTCAATAGGTGAGTATTCTAAATGAGTAGATTGAGTGATATAGGTAAATTCACTTGCAAAATAGACAACTTCATGAGTCGTCGGGGGGGTTGAGTAGCAAAGTATTGATGACTGAGTTGGCTCCTCCTAGGCAACATTAATGTTTCTAGCTCTTGGGCAACTTACCTATTAGGGCAAGTTCAGACCTTGAAAACACCAAATTATAAGCTGTTCAAGCTCAGTCATATTCAACGACATGATAAACCCGATCCAAGTTCTCATGATGACTTGATTGATCTAACCCAAACAAATATAAATGTAACTTTAGCCTTAAGCATTCTTTTTGTCAGCATTTCGGCTGGGAACTTTTAGAAAAGCATTTTTGTTAAGATTCCAGAGAAAAAAAAAACTTTATGCTGTGTTACTTCTAATGTTTAATGGTTGATGCCATTTCTGATTCAATTCTAGCATTTGGTACTAAATGGGTTATCTTACCTGCCAGAATGGCTCGAAGAACTTCGGCGGGTTGTACAAAATAGCTAAACCCAATCTTTCAGGATAATGATTCTGAAGGACATCAGCAGTTTCCTTTGTCACCTTAACTGATATGTGAGACATGTTGTACCCACAAAAATCAATCAGCCATACCATTTGTTCCTGGTCAGATTGCAAATTTAAGATAGCATTCTCCATGCAGTACACCAAATATCTGATCTTGCCCTTGTTTGATTTTGAATTCTGTAAAAGTAATTTATTTTGTGTTATAAGAAATAATTGACAAGGAAGCAATGAGATATAGCCATACTGAAAAATAAATAAAATCAAACCTCGCGACCAGGTCTCATAACAAGAATGCTTCTCCCATGTTTGTCAAAGCAATTAGATCGGTAAATTTTTCCAGTCTCAGCTTCCTGAGCTATTTCATCCTGAAAAACAAAAACGTTATAAAAAGGAACTAGGAGTTAGAAGATTTAGCTGACTGAAAGCACAAGTTCCTGCAAAGCAAAGACGACATAAAAAGGAACAAGGGTTAGAACATTAAGCTAGAAATGTCGTTGCTTAATTAGTAATTTTCAAGCCCATGTCATAGAGTTTTTAATTGCCACATATTAAAACAAGTTTTAAAAGGAAGACGATGTCAGGCAAGCACTTTTCGTTTCATTAATATCTCATGCTTCAAACTTACATATTTATTGGCATATTATTACATATCAGGACCATTTTAATCCAATAATTATTGTATGTTTAATGTATCTGCAAAATCATGATACCCAATAAGGTCTAAGTTTGTTACAAGTATTTAACTGTGGGACACAAAAAGGCTCCATTTATTCTGATATGTAATAATATGCCACTAATAATGTAAGTTTGAAGCATGAGATATTAATGAAACGAAAAGTGCTTGCCTTGTATCGTCTTCCTTTTAAAACTTGTTTTAATATGTGGCAATTAAAAACTACATGACATGGGCTTGAAAATTACTGGTTTTAATAATCAAACTAGAAGTCAATTGTTATTAGCAAAAACATTGGTCCAGAGGCTCAAATAAACATGAAAATTTATCATCAACCAATGCCGAAAGTTTAGTAGATCATAGGCTTTCATTAAATGAGTAGGAAATTGATTCATTCGCAACAACATTTATTACAACATTGCATTCGTTAAAGAAAACAACCCGCACTTTTAAACTTTAAACAAGAGAAAAAAGAGAGAACATGGCAATAATGTCTGGAGGTTCCCAGTTGCATTGGATATGAGCACAAAGGAAGGCAGCCACATGCATATCAAAGTCTTAGAAATATATAGTAAATAGACAATTCTGCATACCCTTGACTATTGGTCTTTTAAAATTTCCATTGCTTCTACGAATTTCTTTCATACACAAAGAATGCCTTTCACTACTTAATTATTCCAGCTTTCAAACAACGGATTTTTGCAGACTCGTGGCGCGTCATCTGTGGACAACAAAATTTTTGAGTAAATAAATATAGGTAACAGTAGTATTATTTTTGTGTAAAATTTATTTTCTTTATTAGTATTATAACAAACTGAACATTCCTATATGTAGGACTAATGTATAAGAGATCTTGTGATTTAGTGGTTTTTTACTGTTTGGATGATTGTTGTCTATTCTTGTAAATATTAGACTTATATGACGCTAATATCGGACAGTCATTCCCATCTTAGTAATTCCAAATTCTTTGACCGGGTTGTGAAATCCATGGGGTTGAATATCTTCTATACAAGCTAAAAATTATAATGGTTTCATCTCTGAATTGGCAGCATCACCAATATCCCCAGCCACATTGCTTGCATTTCAACAAACACCAACAATGACTCCTGATGTGAGTTATGCGTAATTAGAGAATTTTATTGGGTTTATTTGTTAAACATTATAACATCTATTTATACACATTGAATGAAATAGCAAGTTTAATTACCAAATCATTTCAATTTGGACCCGGAACTCCATCTTTTCCTTTCTTCAGCTTTGTCGTCATGAAGCAGCCACGACTAGAGCTCGCTGGGATGGCAGCAAGGGGATCGCAGATCGCTCTGGGAAGGCAGTGAGAAGATTGTGGCTCGCTGGGAAGGCAACTAAGGGATCGCGGCAGAGAGCACTGACGATACAGGTGTTGGGAAAACAACTACGTTATCACAGTCTGTGGCGTGAACCCTTGCACGAGGCTCACTAGGAAGGCAACTAAGTGATCGCGACAGAGGCGTTTGGTCAGGAAGGGCTTCGTTTTGTGGTTTTTCGTACGCAGCAGTCCTGCCATTGCCTTCACCGTGAGAAACAACTTGGAATTGCGGCTCGGGAGTGAGGAAATCAGCGGAGCAGGGCCTTTGTTTCTGGAGTTGCACTCGACGGGCAGGGAAGCGAAGGATCGAAGCGACTACAAGTTAGCGTGCAACACAAAGGGGTTGCGGCTTCATAATGGCTAAGGCTAAGCAGATCATACAAACTTACAACAGTAAGGAAGTCGTATGTGATCTGTAGGATCTAGACTCGATCTTTGTGATTAAGAATGTTAGGAGACGACGATAGTTCACGAGGCAAGGGATTGAAACTTCTGGGTAAGATAAATCTTGAAGTTCTGAAGATCTTGGTCAAGCTCATATAATGAGGTAGTGTCTCGCGGGGGCAAGGGATTGGAACTTCTGGTAAGATAAATCTTAAAGTTCTTAAGATCTTGGTCGAGCTCATACAATGAGGTAGTATCTCGACGGGAGCCACTATCTCAGCACGTTTTCCGGCTCAACCGAGCGGACTTCTAGGAATGCCATAAGCTTTGACTATCTCGAGCTCAAGTAGGAAAGGTGCTCAAGCGAAGACCCGCAGGTGGTACAACTGCAGAGAAGTAGGACACCAGAGCAAGACGTGTCTAAATCTACCAAAGCAGAGAGTCGGGAGGACGTGGATAGTCTAGAGGTTGTGGTAGTAATTGTGGGGGCTAAAGGGGTAAAAGAGGGGGCTATAGAGCAAGTCTAATGGTAGCGGAAAATAAGTGAATGACAGAAGTGGTCTTTACCGATGAGGATCACGAATTACTGGAGATGTTGAAAAGAAAGCAGACAGCGACATGTGATGTCATTAGGGATGCATCCACATTATCGTCATCCAACGGAAACACTGCTAGTTATGCTCACCTAATCAAAGGTGATTGTGATACACATGCTCGTACCACTATATCCACCACAAGTTCACCAAAATGGATAGTAGATTCTGGTACATCTCGAGATGTGACAGGTGTCGCTAGTAAGTTCTTTTCCTATACTCACCTAGCAGTTTCAAAGAGCATTTAGATCGTTGATGGTACAACACAGCATGTAGTTGGTAAGGGTACAGTGAGGTGTACAATTCTATAACTTTGTCCAATATTTTGCATGCTCCTTCATTTCCAGTGAACCTTTTATCTATTAGTGTCATTATACTCAAACTAAAATGTGTTGTTTCATTTCATATTGCAAATGTGATCTTTCAAGAGAAGGGGAATGACAGAAAATTTAGGACAGAAATGTGCAAAGTGGACTATGGTACTTAGATAGAGAGGAGATTGACTCAGACTTGAAATCCATGATTGAGAAGAAGCAGGAGGATTTGAGAGGAGTGTGGAAGATGTATTGTTGCCACATACGGACGCATGGGACACTTCTCGTTCAGTTTATTGAGTATTTTGTACACAAAATTGTATGAAAAGACAAATAAAGAAAAAACTGGTGTGATGCTTGTGAGTTTGGCAAGCTCACTAGGAGCTCTTATGTCAGTTCTTTGTCCTACTAGTTGTACAAATAGTTTTTGTTATTTGGTTATGTTTATTGATTGTTTTTTTTTTATCTTGATATACTTGATAAAACAGAAGAGTAAGGTGATTGTTTGCTTTAAAGATTTTCATAATACAATCCAAACCTAATACGGGGCAATTGTGAAGACACAGCGGTCTAATAATGGGAGAAAATATATCAACAAAGCATTTAGGGACTACCTGTCATCTTAAATGATACAAAATCAAACCACATGCCCATACACATCAGCATAGAATGGAGTAGCAAATAGGAAGAATCTTCTAGAGGTAGCCCGGAGCATGATGATGGCAATGAATGTCCCACAAAGCTTGTGGGGCTAAGTCATGTTGACAGTCGCTCAATTGATTAATAAAATGCCCTCAAGAGTACTGGAGTGGAAGTCTCCTTATCAGATGTTAAAAAGAGACAATAGTAGGATCCTTCCATTGAAATTATTTGGATGTGTATGTTTTATGAAAGACAACATGTCACNGTCAGTTCTTTGTCCTACTAGTTGTACAAATAGTTTTTGTTATTTGGTTATGTTTATTGATTGTTTTTTTTTATCTTGATATACTTGATAAAACAGAAGAGTGAGGTGATTGTTTGCTTTAAAGATTTTCATAATACAATCCAAGCCCAATACGGGGCAGTTGTGAAGACACAGCGGTCTAATAATGGGAGAAAATATATCAACAAAGCATTTAGGGACTACCTGTCATCTTAAATGATACAAAATCAAACCACATGCCCATACACATCAGCATAGAATGGAGTAGCAAATAGGAAGAATCTTCTAGAGGTAGCCCGGAGCATGATGATGGCAATGAATGTCCCACAAAGCTTGTGGGGCTAAGTCGTGTTGACAGTCGCTCAATTGATTAATAAAAAGCCCTTAAGAGTACTGGAGTGGAAGTCTCCTTATCAGATGTTAAAAAGAGACAATAATAGGATCCTTCCATTGAAATTATTTGGATGTGTATGTTTTATGAAAGACAACATGTCATCTGTAGGAAAGTTGGATCCCGGAGTTGTGAAATGTGTGTTCGTGAGTTATTCTGCTATTCAGAAAGGTTATGTTTGTTAGAACCCGATTGAGAAGAGACTCTTTGTGAGTATGAATGTATCATTTAAAGAGTTTGAACCATATTACACTTTAGAGGTGAATTCACCCTTCGGTGACTCAACAGACACTAGAGATATGAGACAAGAGAGAGTGAGTAGTAGTGGTGATGGAGTGTCGCAAGTGAGAGCAATGTCATGTTTTGTGATGTGGGATGAATCGNCACCCTTCGGTGACTCAACAGACACTAGAGATATGAGACAAGAGAGAGTGAGTAGTAGTGGTGATGGAGTGTTGCAAGTGAGAGCAATGCCATGTCTTGTGATGTGGGATGAATCAACTGAGGAGACAGAAATTGAGGATATTGAACCTAGAGGTGGTGGGATTCAAGCTAGAAGTAAGCTAAGGGTGTATACACTGAAGAAGCAAACTAAGGGAACAGAGTCAACAGAGCCAACAAGTGCCTTGTCCCCAACTCTTGAATCACTTATACCATCTACTTTTGATTCAAAACTCCCAGGTGATATTATTCCTCCTTTGACCACTCCGACCCCCCCCCCCAACGTTAAGGATAACCTCCCACAACAATGTGAAACATCCTCCTGATCGTTTTGGGTGAAAACTTGACATTGCAAATTTTATTTCTTATTCTAACATCTCATCTTAGCATAGAGCATTCATTGCATCATTGGACTCTGTCCTTATACGCAAGTGTTGACAGACTGCTATAGAAGATCCCAAGTGGAAAATGATGATTCATGAAGAGCTTGGAACTCTTGATAAAAAAGGAACATGGGAGATTCTACCACTACCAATAGAGAAGAAGAAAATTGGATGCAAGTGAATCTTCAGAGTAAAGCAAACTCCAGAAGGAAAGGTGGAGAGTTACAAAACACGACTAGTGACAAAGGGGTACAGTCAGACGTATGGCATTGACTACGATGATATCTTTGCACCAATTGCAAAGATGAGCACGGTGAGGACACCAACATCTCTGACATTGAATGGTGAATGAACACTTCACCAATTGGATGTGAAGAATGTTTTTCTTTATGGAGAACTACTGGAGAAAGTATATATGGAGATACTACCATAATTCAGTACATCTCAGCAAGTGGGCAAGGTGTGTAGGCTCAAGAATTCACTGTATGGCTTGAAGCAATCACCTCGAGCCTGGTCTGACATGTTTAAAATGGCGATGGTTGGCATGGGATATCAATAGATCAATACAGTCACCCGGTGTTCTTTCAAAAACATGAATGTCACACTACCATACTTTTTGTGTATGTGGATGACATAATTATCACTGGTGATGATGAGACAGAAACTGCTCGACTGAAGAAAAAATTGGGAAAGCAATTTGAGGTAAAGAATTTGAGATAACTTAGATACTTTCTTAGGATTGAAGTGGCCCATGGACCTGAGGAGATGATCCTATCCTAGAGAAAAAATGTATTGGATCTTCTCATTGAAACACGTATGCAGGGTTGCAAATCTGCAGTCTCTTTAATTGATCAGAAGGTCAAGCTCAGTACAGAAACGGATGAATCAGTTGATCGTGAGAGGTGCTAGAGGCTGCTGGGCCGCCTGAACTATCTGTGTCACAGTCGACCTGATATCTCTTTTGCAGTAAGTGTGATGAGCTGCTACATGCATGATCCAAGGAAGGGTCATATGGATGCAGTGTATTAGATTCTGAGGTATCTGAAGAGAGCACCAGAGAAATTGTTGTTATTTAGAAATAATGGACATGTAAATATTGAGGGCTTTGGTGATTCTGACCAGGCAAGTTGTGTTGATGACATGATCCACATCAGGATACTACGTGTTTTTGTAGGTGACAACTTAGTTTCGTGGAAGAACAAGAAACCATCAGTTGTAGCAAGATCAACAACCGAGGCAGAATATAAAGACATGGCATTAAGCATTGTTGAGATGATGTGAGTGAAAGCCTTGTTGGTTGAACTCAAAGTGGTCCAGGGAACTCAAAAGAAGTTGTGGTGTGACAACAAGTCGGCAATCAGCATTGTCAACAACGTGGCGCAAAACGATAGAGCTAAACATGTGAAAATTGATAGATTCTTCATCAAGGAGAAGCTTAATAACATATTGTTGAAGTCATGTAGCTATTGGCGAGCAGGTGGTTGCTGCCTCACTAAAGGACTTAGTTCGGTAGAGTTAGATTATTTAACAAGATGAGCTTAGTGAATATCTTTTCCCATCTTGAGGGGAGTGTTGTGAGTTATGCGTAATTAGAGAGTTTTATTATTTATTTGTTAAGCATTGTAACACCTATTTAACACCTATGTTGAATGAAATAGCAAGTTTCTACAAAATCATTTTAATTACTCCATATTCAATCATATCATCCATGCTACTATCTTTGTATGTTGTCTATATAGTCAATAAAAATCCATTCTTTTATGAAATTCTCAATCCACATAAAATATTGAATGGCAATCAATTAAACTCCTTTTTTTGCACGAATGAATGCCAAAAAAAAGGGTCCCATCCAAATTACAGCTCTAAAGAGAGAACAACATTTATGTACCATCAATGATTATTGTTAAAAGAGATTTTGGCCCAGCAGTTTCAGAGGATTGTTTCTAAGAAATTCTTAGCCCTATACCACACATTGAGCTGAGTTGTATGCAAACCAAAAAGGGTCTAATCAATTCTAGAATGATTCATCTCCATAATTCAAAATCAACATCTATGCTAATATGTTGAAGTTTTAATCGTTGTTTCAAAAAATCAACTCAACCTCCACAAAAACTGACCGCAATCATCAATTAGTCTATAGAGCGATGAACTCCAAGCAATCGCCAGTTAAATTCCTCTCCCAAGAAAGTGTAGTGACATTGATTCAGAAAGTGTAAGATTAAGCCCACAAAGCTGCGGTCTTCAAAATTCAACAACCCAACAAAGTTCAAACTGGAATTCAAGAAGCTCCCTGAAAGATGAGTGACACTGGTCTAGATTCCTAGATGGTGTGTAAAGATCAAGTATGGGGTTGAGGAAGTTGTGGAATGATAATAAAGAGCAAAAGTCTGAGATGAAAATAGGATCTGGATAGGAAACAAGGTGATAGTTGCTACCGTGAGGAACAAAATAGACAGGAAGCAAAGCCGGCTTTAGTCAGGCCAGATACGGTTGTCAGCACCTGCCAACCTCACTGAAAGCAGCAAGACAACGATGCGACTGCTGTTGTCAGGGCAAGGGTTTCATAAATTCCAAGAAGGATAAACCACCTATTCTCCAATCAAGTTAAAAAAAAAATACTTGAGAAGAGAAAGGACACAACACCCTTGTGACTGAGAGAAACCTAAAAATAGCATAAAATAACAAAAAATAACAACCAGCCATCCAAAGTCTAAAGCAAACAACTATATAATAGAGCTACAAAACAACCTTAAACTTCATTAAACCAAACAAGGAAAGGCCCATAGGGACATCCGATCCGCCAAAACAACGAATCAACCAGAATTGGTCCAACATTGGACTGGACACAATCCCAAGTCCGTCCAAGAGGCAATTCCACATCCTTTCCTAATGCTCCCGCATCAATGGGTAATGATTATCACACTTTAACTAAAAATTTATAGGGTTAATCAAGGATCCTAAAAGGATTCCATCACTGTGACAACACACCATCACAACATAACAGCTTAGCCCACTCAATTAGCTGGAAAAGGCATATGAGGATATAAATATCCAATTTCATTATTAACATAGCATCATCAGCAAAATTAAAATTTACAATTAACATATATCATGACAAGGAGTCATAAACACAACATTTGATTCACCGCTATCATCTCCAAAGTTTATGCATGCAATGCTCAAAAGGCACCTATCTAGGTCAAACTCGCAATATATAAATCACTGCCTTGCTATTAGTAATAAGACATGCAAGGATATCCTAAAAAATATATGATAAGTGAACCCGTGCTATCTACATTTTATGTGTGATGAATGGAGCGTGAAATAAATCTAGGATGAGGTTGTGGAAAAGGAATTTTAACCTCAACATCAAATATGGCACGGAAAATGCAATTTGATTAAAAGACTTGGCAAGCAAATTCACCATTATTGCCTCAAGGATCCTACCATTCACACGAATAAGAGAAGAAGCTAGACATCAAAGATGACCAAAACTCTAATGAATAGAAGGCAAAGTGAGAAAGGTGATGATGTCTCTAGTTCCTCGCCCCCCTCAGAAAGATTTCATAACCCCTCAAAGAGGCTAATGCCTGATTCATGGGTGCTAGCTGCCTTCGCATGCCCTCAGGCTAGTGCAAAATGAGCCCAAGAGGGCACTAACACATGTAGTTTGGCCAAAAGGGTTTGCTTGTGGTTCACCCAGACACAGCTGCAAGAGCCATGAGACTCGTATAATGACCAAAGTCACATGCATATAAAGTTTTTCTCAAATCTGTTGACATATCATTTTATAGCTCAATCCAATCATTCGATGTTATTGAACTAACTCCAAATTCAATAAAATACACAAAAAAAGGACATGGGTCAATTTGGAAGAAGGCAAAAAGCAATCCTGACATGATGTCCAAACATAGGGAGCAATTGAGTTAAATTATTTCAATTTTAGAAATTTGCAAACGATTTGCCAGCAACTATATGAGAGGATACATTATAAGATGAATATATTTGGATTCTTTATAATAAACCCAACATGGTTTGATTTTTTGGTAAAATATTAGTAGAGGATTAATCACATTTGTACAATTAAGAACCAATATGCATACTTCCATGATCTCTATGCAACGATAAGAGAGCATGAAAAAGGTTCTTTCAAATTAAAACCACCAAATTACCTCAAAACATGTGGTGATCCATCAACCAAGCCTAAGGGAATCAACACCAATCTAAAAGCCTCAACTAGAATATGATCGTCAAACTCAAATCATCTCCAACCTTAATCTTAAATACATCCAACGATAAATTCTGATCTCCAACAGTAATCTTAAAGCCCAAAGCTTTCATGTAGCCATCCATTACCCTAGAAGTATAATGGTCTAGGTCCAATCTTGAATGTGTCTTAATCCTCAACTAGAGGAATTAACATCCATCAAGGATCTCAAAATTGAACTGTTTCCTCCTTATATCATTGCCATTTTAATAATATATGTTGAAATAGCTGTAAGTACTTCCTAGGTATAAGG
>JXCR01124269.1:68138-92316 GCA_002079205.1 Phalaenopsis hybrid cultivar | reverse complement strand
TTTATTTGATCGAGCCTCACCCTCAATTCTTGTATTCATCCTTTGGGATAGATACAAAATTTGAGCTAAAGTGCTCTTCCATTTAAACTATGAAAATTATGGGGTCAGTTTGACTTCATCTTTTTCAAAACTAATTTTTTTTTTAACGTCCTTTCGAAGCGGGCAACGGGATTTCAATTCCAATGACCGACAGCTTCTTACGGGCAAACTCCACACCAAAAATAGTGCCGACATATATCTGGATAGTCTTTAATAGTTTTGAACTTCACTTTCCTCTTCTTAAATTCAAAAGTCCTTTCCTCTCTTCACTTTATGAATTCATATTAGTTTATGATTTTCATAAATTAGCATTCTTTTCTTCTTACATGAAACTCTAAAATTCTTAATACTTTCAAAAATATAATTTTCTTTACTGTAAATAGAAAAAATTAGTCTTATCTTATCATACCAAATATCTTTAACTTTAGAATTGACCTTCATTATTAAAAAAATTTACATAAATTTACTATAATATTCATAAACTTAAGTATAGTCATTTAAAGTTTAATCTTAATATCCCAGGTCATGTTAAATGAATTTTAAAAATATTGTTACTTAAGGACAAATAAAATTTAGTTTACTTCTTTTTGAAAGAAAATTTTCTTCCCCCCAAACTTAAATTTTTAATTATTTTATAAATGTTTTAGCACTAAATTTAGTTGGTGAAGGAAACAGTAAATGCATGAAAATAACAACTAACCTATAGAGGATTTCTGATTATGAAACTGGGCTCTGGTATAATGCAGGTACTAACTTTAAAAATACATATATGCTTTAAAGCATTAAATGAGACATAATATGTTCTAAAGAATTTATTGAGAATTAAAAATAGTAATAAAAATTGAAAATACTAAAAATACAGAAAAAGCAAAAATCTACAGTTGCTATTACCATTTTAAATCCACATCATATAATAAAAGTTTTGACTACTTCAGTTTCAACTGCCAACCAAATAACATCCAAACAACATACAAACAAACAAACAAACAATGAAACAAATAAACTAATTCTAGAAAATATCAATCTTCATCGCCTTCCTCCTCCTCCTCATCATCATCTTCTTCTTCTTCATCATGAATAGAAGCATAAGGGGTAAAGCTGGGGAAAGTAGGAAATTCCACATTGTATTCACCCCTAAGATATCTCACCATAGCATCCTCAAAAGCTATATCATGTTGAACCCTCCTCTACTGATACTCATCATTATACACATTTCTTGCCCCAATCTCTCCAATCTAATTATGAATATTTACTATATCCAATTGTTGAATCATGAGTTGGTCCATAATGCTTTCTAATGATGTAGGGTGAGAAGTAGATACCCCTGCAACTGATGTAGAGGGTCTATCACTTCTTCTACCCCTAGATTCAACAAATGATTCAAATCTCTGAATCATATTCTTCCTAATAGGATTTTGTGATTGTAACCTTTCCTCATTTTTATGGAACTCTACTCTTGATTGCTCACAAAGAGTGAAAATCAGGGCAGGGTAACCCAAACCATTAGCTGTAGAGCTCTTAGCTATACTGCATGCATGATGAACTATAATAACACCAACATCTATTGCTTTCATGTTCTGAATGCAATAGTTCAGTATAGCTCTATCCTTCATTACATTTGCCAAATGATTTGTTGGTAGTAATCTTGCAAAAATGAAGTGGTGCCATACCTTTGACTGACTAGTCAACATGGACGCAGAGAAGTTAACTATCTTGTTATTCTTAATCCTCCATTCTCCTTTTCCATCAGTTAGAAAGGCAATCACTTCATCTAGTGATGAATCAGTCATCACAAATGCAGCATATTCATCAGAAAAGACATTCCTCGGCCCATAAAAAGCATTAATCCTTTCTGCAGTAAATCCAACATATTTACCTCTCACGAGAATGTGATCGTCATCAGTGAATCTCAAGTAAGCATAAAACTCCCGAATCATTGTCACAATCGCTACTGCTGAAGTAGCAAAACAGTTCCCAGTTTTTGGCAAGAATCAATCTCTCGATCTCGCCACTCGAGTTAGCAAATGCCTGTTTCTGGATCAATCATCTTGATTCTATTCGAGTGTTATAACTGTGTTGGTCATTCAAATTAACAAATCTTCATGCATCAAAATCATCTGTCCTTCTTCTCTTCACTCGTTGAGCCATTTGAAATTCTGCCAAAATCCAAATAAATTTTAAATAAATTATCAAATAAAAAATCTAACTCCTCAAGTAAGATTATTTGGTAAGAAACTTTTCACCATGAGTTTTCTTCAAGCTTTTTCATAAAAAATCTCAACTTTTAGATTTTCCATACTATAGGAAAAATCTAAGGTGAAAATAAAAAATTTCTAAGTTAAAGTGAAGCTCTTACTAAGAGAAGATGAAATCTACAATTTTTAGCCTCCAAAATCTTCTCTATCGCGCCCAATGTGAAGCCGTAAGTCAAGGTTTAGAGGTAGGAGACAACCCAAGTAGTAAAAATGGAGTTTTACTGTGCAATTTTGTAGTATTTTAGACAATTTGGCGTATCATGCGCCAACTCTCTGTAAACTGGCGCGTCATGCGTCAATCTGGCACTTCTTTCACTAACGCCTTAATTTTTCCAGATTTCATTTTCTGTGAAAATTTGCTCCGTATTGCTTTATGTCTACCTCTAATTAACTCAAATGAACCCTTAGAAGCATAATTAAACATTACTTTAACATCAATCTTTCATAGACAACAGAAAACTCACTTATATATATAAAATCTGTGCTATTACAAACTAACTTTTTTCAAGCCAACAAACATCTATTTTAGAGCTTAAAGAAAACCAAAATATCCTAACACTGAAATCTATATATCAAGATACCAAACACAAACATCGACATAGTTCAACAATAAAAGTAAATGCAATCTAATACAACAAACAACTAAAAAACCAATACTAAACAAAATGTTCCGCGCATAGATCAAGTTCAAATATCTTCTTCACTCTCGTCCTCCTAGATATCTCCCATAGATTGGTAGTGCACATACAAGTTGTAGAAGTATTGATAAGGAAATTCATCATTCAAATCCTCCCCAATCCAAGAATGTTTCTTGAACATACATACTAAACCATCTTCAATACAACCAGTATGCTCAAAATGTCCTTTAAATCTCCAATCCAAGTGATCCAACATTTCAAAAATATTCTCAATTACATGCATATGATTCTGCACCTCTTTTTCTATCTTCTTGATCATTTTCAAAAGTGCAGAACTGAAGTAAGGCTGAATAGGTGATGAATTCTGGGATGCTTGATCCATCAGTACATTCATATCAATCTCATCTCCCATTCTAATACAGTTGCAATAGACTTCTGGATCCATCGGGTTCCAAGGAAGAGGCACTTTTTCCTAAAGCTCATAAGGTACTTGCGATTTGGCTGCAATATAGGAAAATAATGGATGGATGTCTAAGTCTGATTGCAGATCCATTCACAATCAAACCCAAAACTGATTTCACAATGATTGCTACAATATCAATAGGTTTTCCAGTTTGAATATTTCAGAATGACAATCTCCTTAGTTACCTTACTGATTTTCATAGTAGGCAGTAATTTTGATGCAATCAAGAAGTGACATGCCTTAAAAGCAGTATTTAACAAGGATGATGAAAAGCTTATATTTTCGTCATCTCTGTTCTCCCAGTTCGCATCTTCATCCATAAGGTATCAATAGACTTTATTCATATTATCTATCGTAGGGGTAAAATTAGTGTAATGGTAGATAAAAACATTTTCAATCATAAACATCTCATTTATTCTTGAAGGTGTGAATTGCACAAAACTGCCTTGCACATAGACAATTCCTTGGTTGATTCCATGTAGATTTTCATAAAACTTTTTCACCACAGGGACGACTATGCCGACAATAGTGTAACAAAGCACATCCCAATGTTTCTACGCAATAATCTCTTCAATTCAAGTACTCGGTGTATTGAATCCTTGATTCACAAACCCTTTTTCTTTGATTAGCCTCTTCTTCACTAGAGCACGATCATGCAACTTCTACGCATCAAAATTGATGAACTTTCTTTGGTTGAAAAATCCAAATCTACTGGAATTTTTTTAGAGTGGGACACCATTGAAGTTGAAATCTAGTGACTCCTCCCTCATTTTTCTCATTAAAATGGACTTTGGAATCAGTTTTTGGGAGTTATAAGGAGAAGAACCCGCCAAAAACTGCCAAAATTTTCCTTTTAAAACATTTTAAGTCATTTTCGTTGTCGTGACGCATCATGCACCAATTCTAGCACATCATGCACTAATTTTGGCACATCATGTGCCAGCTCTTTAGAATTTGACACATCATGCGCCAGTTCAAAAAAATCACATTTTCAATTTTGATCTAAAATTCTCAATTCTTCCATAAAATTAGGTAAATAAAGATATTTTTAAATTATTTTCTCAAATACACATACTCTATGAAAAAAAGAAACATAAATATACATAAAATACTCCAAACAAAAACTTAAAATCAAAATAAACAACAATAAGTATGGGTTGCCTCCCACAAAGCTCTTAGTTTAATGTCGTCAGCCCGACATTCCCAGTTTTTATTCTGGGTGACCCAACATTATAGTCTCTTTAAAAACTAGTCTTTGACCATCAAAATATGATTTCAATCTATGCCCCTTTACTTTAAATATCATTCCAGTTTTAGGATCTTTAATATTAACATCTCCATAAGGATAAACTTTTATAACTTTGAATGACCCTTTCTACATAGACTTTAGCTTTCCAGAAAATAATTTCAATCTTGTATTATATAAAAAAACTTCCTATCTAAGTTTAAATTCTTTTTTTATTATCTTCCAATCATTTCATTTGTTAATTCTTTCCTTATAAATCCTAACATTATTGTAAGATCCATTCCTAATTTCCTTAAGCTCATTCAATTGCAATCTTTTCTCACCAACTTTTTTCAAATTGAAATTGAATTCCTTTATAGCTAAGCTTTATGCCCCAATTCTACTGGCAAGTGATAAGTCTTCTAAAAAATTAATCTATAAGGGAACATACCTATAAGTGTCTTATAAGCTATCCTGTATGCCCATAATACAATATCTAATCAAAATAGATCAATCCATTTTACTTAGATTTACAGTTTTTTCCAAAATTCTCTTTATTTCATAATTAGATACTTCTGCTAAACCACTAGTCTGGGGATGATAAGCAGTTGCAATTTTATGCATTATACTATATTTTTTTACCAATCTTGCAATTATTGCATTTTTAAAATGAGATCCTCCATCGGTAATGATTACTCTAGGAATTCCATTCCTTATAAAAATATCTTTAATTAAAAATTTTGAAACACTACGAGCATCACATCAGGGTAAAGCGATTGCTTCAATCTNCTTTAATCTCCTCCATAGAAGAAACCATTGTAAGATCCCTTTCACCAACCAAAGAAGAGTTAGTATACATGTCAGTATCAATCTTAGAAAGCATATGTCCATCACTCCTAAAAGGTTTTGAAAAGAAAGAAATGTCATCAGTTTCCAAAGATTCATAATTAGTCAAAATAACTCTATCACGATTCTTAATTTTGTGTATCATATTATAATTCCTTCAACTTTAAACACAAGCTAGATAAAAAGTTGAGTTCCTATCACCATCCAAAAATTGAAGTTTAGCCGCCTTTTGAGCATAAAAAGATTCTTCCATAGCAATACCTCGTTCTAACCATTTTTGTCTTGCATCAGAACATCCAAACTAACAACATGATAATATTATTCACTGTAGTTCTAAAATTATATATGTTATGACATATGTGAGGCCACTTATTTTAATATGTCACTCCTTCCTTGCGAAGTGCTTTAGATCCCTTGGATCTTTAAGACTGGACCGGCGTGGTGACCGGGCCAAAGTCATATGATAGCTAGAGACTTTACCCCGTGCACTTAGGTACTAGGTTATGACATTTTTTTAGATGGTGTGCTAGGTTAGGATCCAGGGTGTTGGGTAGACTTTGATGGTTTGGTTGCCCTAGCCAGTCATCCTTCTTTTGCTTTGTGCTTTTAGTGTGCTTGCATGCTTGATATGCATGGTAATGTGTTAGGGCATTTATTTCTTTAAGAAGTTGTGTCGTTATATATGCACACATAGGTACTTTTGACAGGGGAGCCTGTAATGATTTCTAACTCTTTTGCTTGCAGGTGCTGCTTATCTCCCCCACCAGACACAATTCATTATGTGTTGCATGGCTTTTCTCACTACCCCTTGTTTTCATGCAGGTCGAGTAATTTTTTTAACCTTTTTTATGTGATTTTAAAGTACAAGAGAGTCCTAAAGCATAAATAAGCAACAGACATGAGTTCTGAGGCATTTAGTGCAGGAACTATGTGATGGGGACCAGGAGCAAATGGTCGGGTCCCGTATCTTAATTTTGCATTTGATATTAATGTATATAATTAGATCCATATACATATGCAGAGTTCGACCACATTTTTATTTTTTGGGTTATGTTGTCGACCTAGTGGTACAAATCCTTCTTATTTATTTGATTTGGCTTATTTTTATGTCTTATTGCATGCTTGCATTATTTGATATTTTTCTTGTTTATTTCGGTGGTTTTTTCTGGGAATCATGATGAAATTTACTTAAAATTCTAATTTTTCTATAAAAATTCTAATAAAATAATTAAGATAAATAAATTTTTAGGATTAAAATATTCATGACTTTAAAATATGCATTTTACTTTCCTGCATGGCCTTCGAGCTAGGTTTTAAATGGGTTGCATGCATAGCTGTCACCCATTTAAAATTAATAAATTCTCCATAATAATTAAGACCGCTCTAGACAAGTACATTTATCTTACATCCAGAGAAGAAGCTCTAGTGCTTCTCCAACTTGACTGACTCAACATACCTTATTATATATAGGTCGTTATCTAGTACGCTTAAGCTGTTAAAAGGCTCTCCAACCCAAACGAAGTGCAAGCTCTTTTGTTTGGAGCATTTTTAGCTTTGTAGCTGACCCTCTATTTTCTTTTCTTTTCTGAGGCATCCTTGCCATTTTGGCAGATGTGAGTCCCACCGTTTGGAGATCTAGCTTATAGTTATATGATAAAGTTTCCTACTGAGGTTCCCGTGGACTACACAATTCATGGATTGCTGACCGAGGATCTCAGGACTTGTTCGGACAACTATCTTCACGACCGAGTAGACTTAGGGTCCTATTGGTTGTGCATGACAGGTCCGTGGTACCCTGAGCCAGTTACCTCTACCTCTTAGGATCACTTTACCTTCCTTTTGTTGAGACATTTTAGACATGTTCCCCTTGACTTCGTCGATATCATCTTGATGGACGATGATGATGAGATGACGCTCGTTTGGGATACCACGATTTGTCCTTTGCCTTATGGACCATATGTGCTTTGATGTGTTAGATCCCCGCCAAGATTATTTAGGTTATTATGTGGTCTTCGTATATCGATGAGTGGCTACATATTCGGGATGTTAGAGACTCACTCTCTATCTGATGGCTTATCATAAGCTTTGAAATATCGAGACTTTCCCATATAGAATAACCTTCCTTTGATGACCCATTACCCCAAGTCTATGATAATATAAGAGAAATCTCTCTTATTGAGAGTATTCTTGTGTATCTCAAAGATGTAATTAAACAGTAGGAAAACATTCCACTGAAAGTGTTCTTGACCTCATAACAGGTACATACACCTGACTCTCTGGTTATGTGTAGTCTATGTAGGTATTCTTTCATGAATATTAGTCCAAGGTGCTTCTGTCTGATCTTGTTTAGGTGGATATACTTGATATATCTTTGTGAGGTTTATCGCACGTAGGCTCTCCATGTTTTTTTTCCTCTTGTTTGTCACTTTGTTGTATGTCCATTCTTATTCGGTTCCTCTCATCTTCAAATCATTGATTTCATTCGGGGGGAGGCTTATTCGAATAAGGGAAATATACGACGATCGATAAGCTGACGACTCCTTTTAAAATAGAAAATAAATAAATAGAAACACATGCTTAATAGTCAACAACTGATTCCATAACTCCCATCTATCTTTCCTACAACAACCAACATAAACCATAGTTAAAAAAAAAGATAATCCCATCACCATACACTTTCATATGAAGAAATTGAGCATTATCTACAAGAAACTCCACCATAATATCATCTTTCCACATCAACAAGATCTTGTTGTTGACATTAGCAAAAAGGTCAAAATTACCAATTATATTCTTATACTTCTCATTATTTTGAGAAGCCACAAGAGGATCAAGGATGCTTAAGAATCTTAAATTATGAGATCAAATCAAATTTTTAAGTCTATTAGGAGCATCCAATTTAGCCACACCTATAATATTCCACACTAGAAATTTAAACATCATTTGTTCCATTATTCCCTCTATTAGTCATAGAAGGAGGAGAGTTGAAATTAACCTCATTACCATCACCATAGAGTGTAAATTGAGCAACTTCATGATTCACATAATTAAGCTTCCTTATTCCTTTAATTTTTCTCTTTCTCAAAGATATTTAAATCAACTAATCTTCTTCTAGTTCAGATTTACTAAGTATCAAACTATTATCAGTATTAGTCACATTGAGCAAATCAAAATTTCTATTGTTGTCCATGTCCAGAACACCCATATCTCTATCTTCTACCATAATATTCCTTTCAGTATTCAAACAGTCCTCCTCACTAACAACAGAAATTCCTCCATCATGCTCC
Organism: Phalaenopsis hybrid cultivar; assembly: GCA_002079205.1. Taxonomy (NCBI): domain Eukaryota; kingdom Viridiplantae; phylum Streptophyta; class Magnoliopsida; order Asparagales; family Orchidaceae; genus Phalaenopsis; species Phalaenopsis hybrid cultivar. The sequence continues at coordinate 83,563 of JXCR01124269.1, read as the reverse complement.
ATTCTCATCCCATTCTCAACAATTTCATTATTTTTCTTCAAATTTTATTCCCCTTACCAAGATTAGTTCTAACCAAAGAAACAACCATATTAGGCTCCATTTCATTATCCTTCCCAAGATTTACCACCTCCTTGCTATTATGATTAATCCCACAGGCCTCCACATCCATAATTCCCATTTCCACAGAACCCACTACCTACTTATCACTTTCTTTATTCAAATTCTTGTTGTCCAACCTTTTCTGATTACCACTTTTCAAATTAGGATGAGCTACCTAACAATTAGTTAGACAATGAAAAAATATATGACATTTACAACTGTAAGGAGGAACATACTCCATCTCCACATTTTGCCAATATCCAGAATTAGCATCACCTATCCACACAGTATCTTAAAACAAAATCTTAACATCCCATTCAACAATCACCCGAACAACATAAGGTCTCGAAAAATTGAGAGTAGCTAAATCAACCTTCATAAAAGACCCACAAATAGCCCCAAAAGAATAAAGAACTTTCATATTAAAGAGATGAAGCTTCAAACCTGAAAATGGAAACCAATCAAGCACAACAGGAGGTTCTTCTTCAGGATTAAATTCCTTAGTCCACTTAAGAAGCTTCATGTTCACCCTCTCAATATGTAGCACCTTTCTAGCAAACAGAAAAGTGTAATCCACCTCCCATTCCAAACAAATCATAAGATGTCTATCATCGATCAAGCCCACATTCCACCTGCTAAGAAATCTCTATCCCCCAAAAAATCTTCTTGATTATTTCCATTCTAGGATGAGCAAAAGTAAATTTACCAACTAATGTAAATTCAAAAGGATCTGCAAGAGCATTCAACTCTTCTTCCTGATAAAATAATACTGATTTCCCACTCTCACTCGTTGTTTTTTTCGATAATCCTGTAGATTGAACAAACAATTGTTAGCATCCACAAAGTTTTCATTAAGTTTACCCGCCAATTCCTTCACATAGGAAATTCTAACAATAAAATCCACCATTAAAAGCGAAAAACCACAATCACAAATCACAAGAATAGAGAAATCATACAATTAATCCTAGCAAATATATATGAACATCAAACATATTATTGATATTTTGTTTTAAAAACAAGCAAATCATAAGAGTACAAAATTTATTTTCAATTTAGGTTAAAATAAATTAAATTGAATTAAAATAAATTAAATATAAAAAAAATTAAAAAATGGGAACCCTCGTCTCCGCTTCCTTGGAAAGTCGGTGGAAATCTTATCCATATTATAATCCCACCTCTGCCGCTTTTCTCTTCCGTCTTCGAATTTCCAGTCAAACGCTCCGCTCCTCTGCCATAGAACTCATGTAAGAAACACTGCTCCATCTAGAAATTCAATCGTGGCGATTTTCTATTAGCGCCGACCACGAAATGGGGCTCACAATACATAACTTTTCGAATAAGTTAAAAGAGCCGAATTTGCATCTTATTTGGCTGCAATGTGTGGGCTTAATTTTTAGAACAGGTATTTTCTTTATCTAAATTATATTAATTGTTGTCCAAAAAAATTAATATAATTTTATCATAAATATTTATATAATAAATAAACTTGTAATTATTAAATTAACACATATCGCTTAAATATTGTGATTTTAACAGTCTTGATGTCATTAGAAAGATAACAGAATTTTGTTTATGTTTCTTGTTAACTATTGATGACAAAGCTTGTTGCATAAATCATAATTATGTGAAATGCTCGAATCTCATAACATAATACTCATGGAAAATTGACCCCACAATGATGAAATGTTCTGGCCGCCGTCAGTTTGTTGTGTAATTTAGGACATAGAAAAACAAGAATCGACACAAAACTGAGATTTCGCTAGGCTCGACAAATATGCCTACATTCTTGGGAGCTAGCGGCGAATTTCGCTATTTTAGAGGAGTTCGTGCTCATAGGGTTACAAATCTATTTATAGATAAAATCTAATGATAAATTTACAAACACGTCATCGCTCCCCCCAACCCACTAATCCAGACATTTCTGTTATAGGAGACACCTCTTCATTACAGAAGACACGCCTCTCCAATTTCAAGAGACTCCAAATTTCTGGAATATGAGTCGTATTTAACAATTCTCCACCTTGGCGAATATCCAACCCCTTGAAAATCTCCATCTTGCAAATATCCAACCCCTTAGGAGAAAATATCTCCATCTTGCGAATATGCAGCCCCTTAGGAGAAAAATCTCCACATTGTGAATATCCAGCCACTTAGGAGAAATAAATCGTGGAGTTTCTTACACTGTACTGGGTTGGGCAACCATGTCAATTAGCAACTGCAAACATTCAATAAGTTCAAGTAACACAAGAACATGTTGAAAATATCTGGCTTGGTCATCTTTCCTGTCGTATTTTCATCATATGATTTGACAGAGTTAACTCCACTTATAACTCCACTCCCCAACAGTTTATAGATAATATCATCAGGTTTCAAGCTCGCAATGCCTTCAAAATTCCTTGTTGTGTCAACAAATCTTTCATCATTGTTTGCCACAATCCGAAGTTCCGTGTTCCATTGAACTTCATTATCTCGATTTTTGTATCAGACATTGTCATTTAAAATTAATCATGCAGTGAACTTTTCCTGCCTTGCATCAAAGCAAATCCACACTGCAAAAAAAATCAAATAAACTTTAAATTTTCTCTGTTAATTGCAGCAATTTTCCCACTGTTTCCTGTGATTCGTGAATCAAATTTTTCACATGAAGCACATTTTTTGTTCGCACAAAGATTCGGCGGAAATACTGCAGACACTAGCCAAACTCCACCTGTCACAATTTCTTCCGCAACAACCCTGCGAACAATCTACAAAATTCGCAAACTCCACCTTTCGCAATTTATTCTACGATAAATTTGCAAACTCCGCTGGCTGCACCTGCTGCAACTCCTCCAGCGACAAACTTGCGAACTCCGCCGGCCGAGCACTACCTGTCGCAACTCCTACGACAAATTTGCGAACTCCTCTGACCGAGCACCACCTGTCGCAACTCCTCCCGTGACAAACTTACGAACTCGTCTAGCCGAGCATCACCTATCACAACTGCACCTGTCGCAACTCCTCCTGCAACAAACTTGCGAACTCCTCTGTTCGAGCACCACTTGTCATAATTGCACCCGTCGCAACTCTACCGCGAACTCCTCGAAGCAGAACTCGTCGAACTGCCGCAACACTTTATCTGAACTGCTTCGCACGTGTTCGTTCTCGCAAGCCCAACTGCCTTACGAAAAATCCGCAAAATTTGCATACTACTCATGTTCACCACTAAAATCCTCTCCTCTGTGAAACTGCATCCACTTCTTCTCCACAACACATGTTCCTCTGGCAGAAATGAAAGAATCCTTTCCTTCCTTGCCTCTGCCTCGCAACCTTTGCCCAGGCTAACCTCCAGGAGCTCCAGCCAAGGGAAAATCCAGAGGGAATATTTCTCTAGTAGGAATCAAAGATTCCATTATTCCTTCCCTTTGATGTAATTGCCCGCCTCCTCCGCAAACATCAGGCTCCTATTCGCAGATCCTGGTCGCGAACTTCCTCTCCCCCATAACTGTTGTAACTGCCTGCCTCCTCCGCAGGCTCCTGTTCTCAGATCCTAGTCGTGAACTTCCTTTCTCCCCCAAAACTGTTGTAACTGCCCACGCCCTCCGCAAACCACAGGCTCCTGTTCGCAGATCCTGGTCGCGGACTTCCTTTCTCCTCGAAGGAGAACTCTGGAACAATCGTCCCGATCGCGCGAATCTGAAGCCTGTCGCGAACGAGGACCTTTCCGACTCCTGTCCGCGCATCACAGGCAAAGCCTGCTAGAACTCGGCCCTCTCGAAATTCATCAACTGCTCCTCTGTGGCGCAAACTCCTTGCAGAACCCTCGGCAAGGCTGCAAACGCGCATCCCCGAATGTCGCGATTCACCGTGTCGCCCGCGAATCCTTCATTCTCGCGACTTCTGAAATGTCACGAACTTCCTTCGCACGAACTTCCTGTATTGCGATCCTCGCCTGTCCCGATCCTTCTCCGCGATCAAGGCCTCGTGGAAGTTGTCAAGCCTGCAAGCCAACTTCCTTCGCAACCCGTCGCTGATTCCTTCTGCCTCCGACCTGGAGCCGTTCGCCTAAATTCCAAAGCCTTTTTCTGCGCTTAAAATCCTAGCCGACCTTCGTGTGCAAATTTCTTACTTTCATGCGTCGATCTCCTTCACCCTAAAACTTCACTCTGATACCAATTGTTGTGAAATTTAGGGTGAAGTAAAACAAGAATCGACACAGAACCAGAGATTTAACGAAGTTCGACAAAGATGCCTACATCCTCGAGAGCGAGTGGTGAATTTCACTATTTCAGAAGAGTTACATACTCATAGGGTTACACATCGATTTATAGATAAATTCCACAGATAAATTTACAAACACGCCCTCGCTCCCCCCAACCCACTAATCCAAGAGACACACATCTTCGTTACAGGAGACACACATCTTCATTACAGAAGACCTACCTCTCCAATTTCAAGAGACTCCAAATTCCTGTTATATGAGTCATACCTAACATGATTGATCGCCTACTTCCAGCCGATTACCTGTCTCCGACCGGCTGTATCCCTCCAACCAACCATCTCAAAATAAAGGAAGATTTACATATATACCATTATGTTCTTATATATTTGTATATTTACGTATATGTCACTCTATTCATTTGTGTTCCAGCAAGCCGCCCTCTAGCCAACCGCTGTTCCGGCCATCTCCGACCGATCACCTACTTTCGGCCGGTTTCCTGCCTTTGGCTGGTTGTTTGTCTATGGCCGGCCATCTCAAAATCAAGGAATATTTACAAGCATACCACTCACTTCTTATATATTTGTATGCGTACATACCACTCAATTCGTTTGTGCTTCAAGAAAATCACCCTCCAGCCGACCGCTACTCCAACCGACCATATCAAAATTAGTGAAGATTTACATGCATACCACTCCATTCTTTTTTCATTTTCTTAGTTCAAGAGAGACCCTAGAAACTCAAAAAGCTCACAGGCGTCTGCATTTAAGCTGATACTGAAGAAATTCAAATCAACTGAGCAAAGCAAAGACTATTCTCTGGGGCGACCAAATGAAAGACTCCTCTCCGAAGCGAGCAAATCAAAGACTCTCATTTGGGGCGAGCAAATCAATCAATGACAACATTCATTACCGAGTAACTATTATAAACAAATAGCATTGTAAAAGTAAAATGTTAAAAAGAAGATGAAGCCAATAAGATCGACCGAAGTTCGCCTCAACCAATTGAAGGTCAATTAGTTGACCGACAACATAGACAAAAATCGACCCAAAAAAGCCTCATGAGAGCACTGCAGGGCTGAAGAAAAGATGGTGTTAAGAGACAATGACATTAAAGGAGTATAATTATTACATTATTATGATCGTATTTTTGGCATTCAAAGTTTCACATTCTTATCGCAGCTTCATTTCGAAGAGATAAGAGACTTGGAGGCATTTATATATAATCTAAAAATGACCACACGGATCTCAATGTGAGACGCGGTAACAAAGACTGATCATCCACTTTATTCAACCAACCAGTCAAGCCAACTAACCAATCACATCATTAGATAGACCTAACAACCAAAATATGCTAGACATACAAAAATATCTCAAATATACCAAAATGTGCCAATGAAGGTTGTAGTAACCTAGTAACTCTCAATGACAATAATAACGGGTAACTCTCCGAGACAATAATAGCTTATAACTCACAGAGGTGATGATGTAATTTTGCACTTTTGTCCTCTTTCATGTATAAATACGATGACATTTTTTCATGTAAGGGGACTCATGTCATTTGGACTTTCCAGCCATTTAGGCATCACTATTCTCTTCTCTTGTAACAACTTCTTTCAATATCTAAAATAAGTCCAAGGGTTCGGGGAAGACCCCTAAATGCCTTGACGGGGGCAATCGTTGTGTCACTCCTTTCACTCTCTCTTTCTCCCTCTATCGATTTCTATGTTCTATTTATTGAACATAATCTATATGACAAATTTAAATTCAACAATTATCCATATACCAATATTGCCAAAAAGAACCTCTCACCTTTCCACAATCCCAAAAGTTATAATCGGTCCAAAAACAATTGCTGGCTAGCGTCAAAGTACTCCATGGAAAAAATGTAATAATTAGCGTTGCCATCAGCAGATTACAATGCCACTGGGACAAGGGAAAAGGCCAAAGGGAAAAAGAGCCAAGGTATTGGTGTGCATATTAACACAAAAAAGAAATAAACAAAATCACAATAAGATGATTTACGTGCATATAATTTCAAAAATTAAATTTTACATATCCACCACTCTAATATAGTGTTTGGTAGCATATTATTTATAGTATTTAACCATGAATTTAGCTTAAATCCAACCAAACACAATAAAAATAAATAAATCTAATGCTCAGTTAAATTCATTTTTCTCTTGTTCCTTCTGGTTCTTCTTGCGTTTCGACAGTTTGGAGGCGCAAATCGAGGTTTACTAAATAGGGTTTAAATTTATGATTAGATTTATACATGTTCTGTTTCATTGAAATGCATGTTTCTTCACAAAAGTGCACATCATTTTTTGCCTCTAATAACACATCTAAATGTGTGCTTTGAGTAACTGAAACTTTATAAGGGGAAGCTAGGGCTTGCTAACTATATAGCCTAGGAAATATATAAATCCTGTACAGATGGAGAAGCAATCTAAAAGATGGGGATGATAAGGATTGCAGTGTAGTGTGCCCATCCTTTTGCATTGAAGAGTGACAAACCTTCATTTAATCTTGCTAATGGAGAAATAGAGGGATCAAACAATATGATTCAGAAGAAAAATTTATCAGATTTTTGTGGCATGGTTAATGCATTATAAAGTTAAACTACCCTAAACCTAGTTGTGTTGAAGAACAACAAAAGTTATGTTAGTACTTATTGGCATCCAAGAATACTATTCGTTGGATCCAAATTTTTGAATGGAAAATAATTTAAGCAAGTTATTTTAATTATCATAGCAATATGCAGATATTTTTTTTGAACTCTTGTCCTGTCTATGCGATAAATGCATATCTTAACCATCCATTAAAATAGTGAAATGATTAACATGCAACTAGAATCAAAGAGGGATAGAAATATGCAACCATATGCTAGAAGCATATTCATTATTGCCATAACAAAAGCAACCATATTCTAGAAGCATATTCACTATTTCAAAAAAAAAAGGAGATGAAAAAAGTTAATCTAACACTAACTTCAGCAGATCAATCATTTAAAATTTTAATGAAGTAAAAAAGTCAAACTTATTTACATTACTCCAACAAAAGAGAAGACGTCTAATTCGCTATTTGATTTCAAAAATATATTATTAAAAAAATTTGATATATTAATTAAAACATGACTCTCCAAGAGGTTGCAAACTCATCTTTATATACCTTCATATTTGATATAGGGCATCTGACGTACACGACCCTCATTCCACTTGGAGATATTTGTTTAAACTTTACTTTTTCTCAAATAGACTTTGAAAAATTAAAAAGTAAAATTTGTGAAACCATTCCTTCATCCCAAGCTCAAATTGTCAAGTTCTTGTGGGTATGGTACATAGAGTGTTGGTCTTCCATTATGAAGTAGTTCTTTACATCCAGTAATATTAACATGTTTGGGCTTGATTGCCTCATTTAGTTCTCTATGAAAGTGCCCCACTCAATGATTAAGTGAAGAAAAACCCCAAGTCTTCTAGTAATGGTAGATATTATAAATGTACCTTGGACCTAGATGTATCCGACAAGAGAAAACAACCAAATATAAATAAGATATATGCTCAAATATGTTTATGAGGCGCTATTTCTATCAGATCTAAGTAAGACTCACTATAACATCTACATCTTGACCATCTCAAGGGCATGCAAGTTTGTGCTTAAGCTTGACTCATTTTAAATGTAGACTTGGTGTCCAAAGTTGTAGGATCATGATACATAATATTTACACTGGATGTTCTCTTAGCAAATTATCACAACATTATGGCCATGAGGCCCACGTTTTACCTACCCCAATAACAACTCAATCCACAATAGCATGCTCATCAACTCAAATTCTCAAATTCATAATCATGTCTTGCAGTGTGATACTCATCTCATCAACTGGAAAGTGAAACATATTTGTCTGTGGTGATTAACGCTCTCCAAGTGATGTTATAAGATGATGGTCTAGTTTATATATTGTAGATGGTTAACACACTCGATACTAAACATACATAGGCCTTCCATAAATCTAGGAAATTTTATTAGTCACTCATTAACTATGAGTAGATGAGAGACCAACATCTAAAATGGTTCCCTATAATGATAACAAATAAAGATTTCTCAGATAATCGAATGTCATTTGTCAAATTAACTAGTAGCACTTAACAAAAAAAAACTATGTCAAGGTTTATAGTTCTATGTAATCCAAGTAGATGAGCAATACATGGATGAACTTTTGGAAGGGTTGGAATTAGTATAAACATCTGCTTCAGTACATCTCTTGTGGCACCGCCACGAACGTTTATTTCATTCACCAACCATTATTTTCTATAGCATAATGAATATATTTTTTTGTTCGTTAATTGCAACCAAGCATAAAGAACAAAAAGCTATGTTAAGTTTAACCAAGCTAAGAAAAATTAAGGCAAGAATTTTAATAGTCTTATTAAGCTATGTGTACTTAATGTTCATCGGTTCATGAAAATTATATTTTCATAAACAAAATGATAAAATAAAATATCACAATACAACTCATATCATTACAAATAGTAGTAAAGAACTTGCATTGAACTCAATAACTATAACGTTACAGTGTATGAAAAATGAGGCATGACCAAATTTATCTTAAAAGTGACAAGTGGTTATGTTATGTCCAATAACTTTGCAAATACCACAAACTCTATTGCTATGAACAATAGACTCATCCATAGCATTTCTATCTCATCTTGTTCGAGGGTGTCTAGCTCTTCTATGATAAATAGGTGGTTGAAGATCATGAACATAATTTAAAGGAATGTGTTATTCTTCTGTATCTCAATCAGACAGACATGAAATTCAACCGCATATTTTTTTTTTAATTAAACAATGTTTAGAAATTTGAGACATATTCAACATGATTCAAATGTTTGTGTCCTAGTGTAGTAATGACATGCCCATAAGTCATGTAGTATGTTTGAGATTGATTGCACATGTAATAACAGTCATGCAACCCCAATATATCAACTCAAAGTAATTGATCTATATGACATATAAAACACTTGAAACTCTTGCATGATGATATGTGTTGGCTCAGAAAACTTCACGGCCTCATTTTCATATTCTTGTAATTTCATTGTTATTCTGTGAGAAAACATGAGTATATTTTGACTTTCAAAGAGTATTTTTGCTTCATAATTCTTTAAAAATATAATGACAGTATTATAATAAATGTAGAAAATCAATGCTTTGACTGGTAGATTTGGTGTCACGCCCGCCATCTTCAAGAATAATTGGCAAACTAACCATGAGAAAGGAAAATTTTATATAAAACCAGAATGAGAGAGCAATCCAAGAGACTCTAGAAGATTCCACGGAATTCTATAAAAAAAATTAGAATGGAAGAGAATTTTCTAAGAAATTCTAGAAAGTTCCACATAATTCCAAAAATATGCTGAAAGAAGCAAGCTTCAACAGAACTCTATAATATTCCAAAAAGTTCTAGAATTAGGTATATGTAAGGATTAATGTGGAGCCATCTAGAAATTAATATATTATAATGTAATCTAGAAAGTTCCCTTAGTCTTGGAGAGGACTATAAATACGAGTTCCTCCCCCTCATTTTTATTCATCCAAGAACCATTCAAGCTTCCCAAGCATCCAAGTGCTGTAATAATTATTTCTTAGTGAAGTGTTTCTTTCTCTAATACTTCTCTCTACTCTTCTTCCTATAGTGTTTTGTGCTTACAAGTCCAAGCTTTATGAAGGTTAAGCTGATTTAGTGCCAAGGAAGAGCTCTAAAGCCACACTGGTGGATTGAGATAAGTTATTCTATGACAATTGGTATCAGAGCCAAGGTTTGAATGTATGCTTAAGAGGGTTAAGGAGCATGTAATAGAGTATGAATCCACAAATGTGGAATCATCTCAACAAGGGTGAGGTTGTTAGGAGCAATGAGATCCAACTGCATCCAAACCACATGAGAAGTCTAAGGAAATCATGGACGACTTTGATTTGCATCTTGCTCAGATAGAGGAGGCAATGAATGGTATGGAAGCCCAGATAGAGGATCTTGGCCAAAAAGTTTGATGAACTCAAGTAGGAGGACATCACAAACCATTCGATGATCAGAGACATGATGCTCCAACTGAAGGAGTCCTTAAGGGACCAAATTGCAAAGATGTTGAGGACTTGATGGGGGAGCTCTATGAGGTACGAAGAGATAATAAAGATGAGATGAGCAGCATACATGTTACCTTAAAGAAGATTCGTGGAGAAATTTCACTATGCAAGAGGGCACTAGCGACATCTATCAATCATTATACCTTCAAATTCAAGCGTATTAAAGTGTCAAAACTAAAGAGTTTTGGAGAAGCTCACAACATTAAGGAAGTGGACAATTTCTTATTAGGACTTGAGCAATACTTCAGAGTGATGGGGATTACAGATGAAGAGACAAGAATATAATTCACAACTCTTTCTCTCTTGGACATCGCTATGTTTTAGTGAAGAAAAAGGAGAGGAGATGTAGAGAAAGATATGTGCACCATATCCAACTTTGATGAATTTAAGAAAGAGTTTAAGAGGCAATTCTATCCCGAGAATGTGAAGGATGAGGCCAGAGCCTGACTGCAAAGACCTAAGCAAACATTATCGATTCAAGGATATATTAAGGAGTTTACTTACCTGGTACTTGAAATTCCCGACATGAATGACAAGAGCGCTCTTTTCAAATTTTTGGATGAGCCCCAATAGTGGTAAAAAACTGAGCTTATGAGTCTTGGAGTACAGGATCTTGTTACTACCATTGTTGTCTTTTAAAACCTAATTAACTATGCAAATGAGTCTACAAAGCCAAGGAAGAGGAGCACCAATGTCAAAGATGATAGAGATAAAGGCCAACACAAGAAAGAGACTAGCTATGAATCATCCTCATCCAAGGATAAATATAAGGGAAAGCAAAAGGATTTTAAAATCAAGTCACATAATAATTACTTTCTCTATAATAGACCACATTGGGCAAGGGATTATCCCTAGAAGAAGGCTCTAAACTCTCTTCTTGCAAGAAATTAGGAGGAAGAAGGTGGTGATACGACAACATAAGTAAGGTCTATATAACTGTTGAATGGGATGCAAGCTCCAATAAAACCCTAAGCAAAGGGGTTATTGTTTGTGAAGATGGAAGGCGGGAAGAGCACCAGAGCAATGATTGGGTTTGCAGATGACTAAAGGAGGAGGCTTCATTAAGGTAGTTAACTCAGTATAAGGTCAATCCATAGAATAGCCATAGAAGTAAAGGCCAATATTGAAACATAGTCAGATACCTTAGACTCTCAAGGATTTCAATAAATGCTTTTAAAGTTTGTTTAGGTATAAACTTCTTGTATTAAGGAAGAGCATTAACAATACTCTTCACCAATAGCATGTGCATCATGGAAAGAAATAAAGCTTTCTTAGTACTGACAACAAGGACTATCATGTCGGAAGTCAAAATGCTATCAGCCATTCAATTCAGGGAGGGCATTCCACGAGATGAGAAGAGCTACTTGGCTATTCTTCTTGACTTTGATGAAGAAGTAAGGCCTAGAGAAAGAATGTCAAAGGAAGTGGTGGCAATAGTTGAAAATTTTCATGATATTTCACTAGAATTATCAAAAGAACTAGCACCGAGAAGAGAGAAAGATTTTCAAATTAAGCTAGATCTAGGGATTAAATCGCCAGTCATGAAGTCTTATTGCATCCATTATAAAGGGAAAACTCCAATAGCTTTCAAGTTTTCCAAGTCAGTGAGCAAGCAAAGGGAGCTGATTTGAGTGTCACTGCATGAGACTACAAGAAGAATTAAAAAATGAGCAGACAAGAAAATGAGACCTGAAGACACATGGAAAAAGAAAAAATTGGTAGTATCAAGTGGAAACTGCAATGAAGCATTGTGAGCTTAAGTGGGGAAGAGTGTTACACTTTGTCATCTTAAAGAATAATTGGCAAACTAACCATGGGAAAGGAAGATTATAGAGAAGACCATAAAGAAGAGAACAATCCAACCGATTCTAGAAAATTCCACGGTACTCTATAAAAACTAGAAAGAAGGAGAATATTACAAGAAATTCTAAAAGGTTCCACATAGTTCCAGAAATATGTTGAAAGATGTAAGCTTCAAAAGAACTCTAGAATATTCTAGAAAATTTTAGAATCATGTATATATAAAGAATAATGTAGAACAATCTAGAAACTAGTATATTTTAATACAATTTAGAATGTTCCCATAGTGTTGGAGAGGACTATAAATATAAGTTATGTCCTTCAATTGTATCCATCTAAGAACAATCCAAGTTTCCCAAGCATTCAAGTGTTGTAATCGCTTTTTCTTAGTGAAGTGTTTCTTTCTTCAATACATCTCCCCTCTTCTTCCTAGAGTATTTTATGCTTACAAGTTCAAGCGTTGTAAGAGTTAGGCCAATTTAGAACCAAGGAAGAGTGTTGAAGTCGTACTGATGACTTGAGATAATTTAGTAAGTGGTAGTGGGCTCGTTTCAACATCCAATTGAAGCTTTTAGATGCATTTGTGGCCATTATTCCGTATTTGTAGCCACCATCATAATTTAATGAATGCATATTCACATCTCTTGCAATTAATGAGTCATATTCCTTAACTTTTACACTTTTGACATCTCTCATATTTTGATTGAATATATGAAGACTATCAGTATACCCTGTATTATAATCTTTTGGTAGAGAAATTCAACATCTGATATTCCCATTATGGGTATTGCTTTCTTGAATTTCTCCCCAATCTGTCTTAAAAAATGTCAATGTGCAGCTCATAGAAAAATTTCTCAACACTCACATACTAGGTCGTCATGACTGTCTAAGATAATACACAAGTTTTGTCATGAAGAAGCGAGTGGAATTAAAACATTGACTGTTTGTAGAAAACCAAATAATGATTTTAATTGCACTCTGATTCAACTATTGCAAATGTCAATGAAAATAAACCATTAACCTTAATTCAAACTATAGAAAACAATGTCCTTGTAAATTTATCCAGTAAAAATGTTTCTTCCATGCAAAAAATAGGGCGACAATATTTCCAGCCCATGTTACAAGGTCCTAAGGCCCAAAAGATATGTTTAAAACAATTTGACTCTTTTGAATGAATCATGTACATTGTTCCTTGCATAACAAAACATATTACACACATCAAGTGAATCAATGATTGATATGAACTCTTCCAAGTTTTCAAAATAGTCTTTATTGACTTGTGTCATGCATTCCAAGCTATCATATAAGACATCTTTACATTAAATTTTGCTTCCATTTGACCAATAATCTCTCTTGGTTTTAAATCTACATGTTATCTAACAACATGCAATATGAGGAAAGTAATAAAATTTATGTTACACTATATGTGCCCTATATTTATCATGACATGATTGCATGTATGTGGACCTACTAAAGTTGATATCCTCCAAGCCTTGCCAAATCATTTGATTGAACTAGCTGTAGATGGCACATACAAGATCAAGAAGGATGACAATGTTGCCCACACAATATAGCCAACTTTTTCCTATTTAATGTGCATATCTTAAACTCTGCATTATTAATTATAGATTAACTGTTCAAAGCAAAGTACAATCCTTTCCTCCTACAGAAACACATACCCTCTACAAGCTCATCAGGAATAATATTTTATTGGCTAACAATATCTTCAATAGATGGTCCATTAAATGCAATTTCCCAATCCTATTCTTTCACAGTTTTACAAGCTTGCACATACTTATTAGTAGAGACCATATGCTCTACTATATCAACGATTCTTGTTGAATATCATCTTACTAGATTTTACTTCAAAATGTATATTCAAATTTGACTGCATTAATAAGTAATTAATTATCATCACTATTTTAACTTGAACTCTCATTTAAACGCTTCCAAGTTATCACTAATGCAAAAGTGCCAAACTTGAGCAACATTAGAACTTGAACCAAATATGTTGTACTAAATTTGTGTTGGTATGGATTTGTATGGTACTTTAATTTCAAAATGAAGAAGCATTAATAGAAACATACATAACTAAATAATAATGGTAACATTTAAAGCTCATAGAGAAATATATATGTTTTGCTTCTCCTCAAAGGAATTGCAGTAGAATATTATTTTTTTCAATCTCAACATAGACAAACACTGGTTGTTCATAAGTTGCACTTAGAACGACTTCACAAACTTCATTATCAACTCATTCCCTATAGGAAAAATGACATCAAATTAACAATGAAACTTGATGAGTCATATTTAAGATACCTTGATTCAGTTCTTTAGCTCTTCAAAATTTATTTGCTTGGGAATTTGAATCGAACGGCTCGTTCCACGAGAATACGAGGGTGCAAAATCTTCATTAATACTTAAATGCCCGACATAATATAAGATCAAATAAATCAGTATATGATTCTTATTGTCATATTAGGTTTAATAATTTGCACGATAAAAAATTAATAAAACCAACGGGAGAGTATATCTTGAAGTAAATTTTATTTCCTTGTTATATGAAGCATTAATTTAATTTAGCTTGATGTTGTTTTTGAAAATGTTTTCACTTTAAATAGGAGAAATTATTGCATACAGCATGCATCTCTGTATGTGGTGTCCGATCCTGACATTAGATTATTTCAGTTTTTTTTAAAAAAAAATTTAGGTGGGGCCCACCGAAATACATCATGACCGTAAATGATTTACGGTCAGGATCGGACACCGCACGCAAGATGCGTGCGGTGTCTGATCCGTATGGAATAATTTTTCCTTTAAATAGAGGACGTAAAATAGCATCATGAAAAAAAATTAAGAATCATAATCTTTCATGTCACAAAGTCATTGAATAATCTTCGTCTTCTGGTAAATCAATACTTCTTAATTGAAAAATATTATGGCAAAATAAAATTTAATTATAACCCTTAAAAAAATCAAATCATTTGGTAATAAAAATATAAATAGATTACTAAAGCGATGAACATCTATGAGCAACTCCAATGATTATTTATACACAAAAATATCTAAAATGAAACTAATCGTTAGCATTGGCCAAAAAAACAACTCAGGCTTTTTACCGAGGAAGGAAAGAATAAGGCGGCGAACCTCCTGCCTATGCCGGAGGAAGGAGAAAAGCCGGATGAGGGAGAGGG
>JXCR01124269.1:49569-66172 GCA_002079205.1 Phalaenopsis hybrid cultivar | reverse complement strand
TATATATATATATGGATATATATATATATATACAACTTCAAAAATGAACAAAAATCCATTTATATTATGTTTATTAAAGGACCAAGTCTAAATTTTTTATATCTATAAGATCAAGTTAAAAAAAAAATTATATTTGACTCGTTAACTAATGAGTCAGAAATGACTTTTGTAAACAACTGAACAAAATTTACCAACGGACATTAAATTAAATGCACAACCCCACTTTACCCGTCTCTCATAGGCTCGTTGGGACATCTATCTCCTGCATACAATGTCAAACACGAGTACAAAACCCCCATCGAATTGACTCAACTAATTAATAGACTTAGATTTCATCTCCCATGCACTATCACTGTTTCAAGATACACCCACTCACTAAAATTTAAGAATATTCATTAATATTTTTTATTTCTAATCCAAAAACAAGCAGAATCAATGGTGTATCAGACCAAACTAAACTTTGATATATTCATTTGGTTCATGCGCCATAAAAAAAAATAGCATATGAGATGTTGATTAAGATCATAATGACTGGTTTATGAGATTTATGATTTTCATATATGTCAACTCTCATATCATAATTTAGACTAAAAAATATGTGACAATTACAGCAACACCATATGATGTAATGAGTTCTTGGTACATAACAACTGATGGTATTAAAAAATTTAATTTGAAAAAGGTTGATGATCGATGGACAGATCTGAAATGTGAGTCAGATATTTGTTGACAAAAAATTCTAAGAAAATTAAATTTGGTCTTGCATGCAATATGTAACAAATAACTTAATCTTTACATTTAACACTTCACATGGAAAATTTAAGATAATCATTGCTACTTTAAACTAATTTGTTTATTTATTTATTTTACGTTATGTAACAAGCAAAGGATTGACACTACTCCAGAGATGCCCCCTCCTACAAGTAGTTTATTCATAAATACTCATTTTAAGAAACTGTGACATAAGAGGTTGTGGATGACTTATCTTTTGAGATAATTCGTGTTATTTAATGATTTGTCTTCCTTTTGACTAATTATTTGAAGTGAAGCGCTTTTTTACCTTGAAAATAAATATTTTTCTTAAATAGAAGATGATTAATATAGATCAAAGGAATTTATAGGACCAAAAAATTATCAATAAGACGATGATCAAAGAATTAGTAATCTCAAAACAATTTGGGTTTTAACTGTTTTGTTAATGAAGAGAGGGGGCAAATGCAATCATAATAAACTTCCCATAATTTTAATTATAGGTCGTCAGTATTATATAATTTATCAGGTTAAGAAAATTGAGAAAATTTTGATCTATATTAAGGAGTTACATATTATATAAATAAATATGAAAAAAAACTCGAATTTAGACACACCAATCTAATCTCAAATAAAAGCATCATATCTCTCCAATCAAATAAATAAATAAATAAATAAACCCCATAACATCTTGAGAAGTTCACTAGCATAAATAGACTCAACCACCTCTCAACCATAATATGGCTAAAAAAATTATTCATACTAATTCTATGATACATATTTAATTCATATATCTTATTAGCACACAAAAAATAATAGTAAAATTGGTTTGGCTTTTTCTACTAAATGGTGGTGACTCATACATTGACACAAACATTGTGGTTTTTTTATTAGTCTTCCATTTGATTCACTATATTGGAAATAAAAAATTATAATGGTCCCTTACAAGTACCCCTTTCCAAATTGAATGATTTTTATTTAAACAATCAAATATGTCATTTAAAAAATAATATATTACATTGAGTGACAAAAATATTATCTCCAAATGAATATAATCGTTTGAATGACGAAAATCCTTAAGATTTATGGGTCCTCATTAACTAGAGATTTTTCTCTTAGCCTGCACGTAAAGGTAAGGAATTTATTTTATTTTGCGATCTAGTATCCCTACAAAGGCAAACCCTTATATTTCATTACATCTCATTAGTTTTAAACTCTTAGGAAAACTCTTTATTAAAGTTTTAGCCTTCAATATTTACAATTTTGAGGTTAGTTATTTGATATGTTTGAAAATGTGTTATTTTCTATATCCTTTTAAATGCTTATTTTTTAGTCATATTGCATTTTAAAGAAATGTGTTTTTGTGTTTTTGTGTTTTTTTGTGTTTTTGATTATAAGTACAATATGCTAATCAATTGGAGAAAAAGGGGCAATGGAGCAAAACAGGGTCAAATGGAGCAAAAGAACACAAAGTGAACTGGCGCCTAAGCGCTAGACCCTATATGTTGAAACAGAGAGCCCAGCGCCATGGCGTCAGGACTAGCACCTAGGAGTTGGGCAATTATCCTGCACTTCTAGAAGACTGGCGCCAAAGCACCACGATTGAGCGCATAGGCGCTAGAATCGGATTTTTTTTAAATGCAATGTATTTGGACAAATTTTGAGGAGCATCTGAAGTGACTCTTAAGGATTTCGAGGGTTATCGTAAGGGGGGATTGGTGTATCTTTGTTTGGGAAGCGTCTTTTGGAGTTCTTAGTGACTCTTGGAACTCAGGAAGAAGAGAGAAAGGGAGGAATTGTGAGATTCCTTCATTTCTTGAATTTATATTTTAGAGATTGGAGAGGAGCCTAAGGGATTACTATTTGTTGTTCAAGGAAGGCGTGAATCTTCTATAAAGATAAGTCTTGTACTCTTTTTGTATTTGCTTTGAATTACTGCAATATGGTTGTATGATTTCAATACAATTTACAATAAATAGTCCTTGTATTTTCTACATGCTTAAAGAATGATTTTCCTTACTCTTTCCTCTTGTTATGAAGTAGTGGGTATAAGAAAATTTATTTTATAATATAATAATTTTAGTTTTCATGTGATGTGTAAAATCTCCGTTTCTTTATTGACATAACATACTGGTCATAGGTTATGTTAAAATCTTTTGTAAGTTGAGTCTAAGAGCCGGAAGAGCGACAACTTCACAACTTGGATGCACTCACAATGTCCGGTTAACTATGATAAAGTAGTTAGGCGGCGATGCAACTTTTAAAGGAAATATACTTCATGATATTTTTTTCTATTTGGAGCTTCTAAGTGACCATTGATGTAAGTGAATGGGTTTCATATCATGAGTTGTAAGGTCTTTTAACCGCCTTCGCATCTCTGCTAGTTGTTTAAGCCTTATAGAATATTAAGCTTATATATACACTCAGAAGAGGGTAGATGGACATATGTTTTTTGTTGGCACAAAAATTATTACATAATTATATAAATTATTCTAGTGCCTATGTCATTATCTTCATTGCAAGAGGGAAGAGATTTTGAGTATACAAGAACTTCCCAAAATTCAACCAGCCTACGTAGATTAGGTTTTTATTTAATTTAGTTAACTTTAATTTAAGAGTAAAGTAGTGAATTTAGGAAAATCAAACTTTTTAGAAATTTCAGGCTAAGATGAGTTATTATAGACTAGAACTTTTATTGAAGTCGTTATGATTTAACACATTTCCTTGTAGGATCGATACTCATAGTTTTTTAAAGAAAGCTCTATATTATTTGAACGATAAGTGCACTTGTGTAGTATCCCTAGGCTGAAAATTTGAATTGTGGAGAAAAAAGAGAATTATTTGTTTAATGACACTTGGTTGAGAATTAAGGTGCAAGCGCACACGGGCAGTGGGAGTGAAATTTTTGGCGTCATTATCTGGAATTGAAGTTGAAGTAATTACACATGAATCACACACATATTGTCAGGATCATTATTTTATAATGTTTTCAATAGATAGATTCAAGATTAGGGGATGTATATTTTTGGAATCCAAGAATGGTGACTTATAGTCCAATGTCGATGTGTCATGGAAATGCAGAAGAATGTAATTAACCAAGTATCAGAAGAAAGTATACATTAGAGATTGAAATTAGGAAATCATTGAGAGAATTATGTTAGATAGAATTAGGATGAAGTCAAAAAGAAATTTGGAATGGATTAGATTTTATCAAATTTGGGAAGAATTAATTATATTTAAAAATTTTGCCTTGAAAGGTTTAATTTGAAAGATTTGAGTTGAAAAATTTTGATTTAAAAGCTTGATTTGAAAATTTCATTTGATTTGTTTGATTTGAAAAGTTTGAGTTGAAAGCTTGGAATTGAAAATTATGAGTTTAGAGGTTTTAGTTGAAAGGTATTAGTTAAAGAGTTTAGTTGATTTTAAGATAGAAGTTGAATGTCTAACCCTAAGGTAACTATAAACTCAATAAAAAGACAAAAAAGGTAACTAATTTAAATTCAGGTATGTCGTCCCCGGTCAAAATACCCACAATTTTCTATCATTTTAAGTTCATCGGTAGCTTTAGTATACTTACCAGCCAAATAGTCAGAGATGTCCACTATTACCATAACAATGACTAATGTAATCCTTCTTAGCTATCAAGTTGTTAGAGGTGCTTTTATTAGTAAGTGTGGGTTACTTCATCCTACGACACCAGCATAGTCAAATGGACTTATAGGCTTAAGATTTTATATGTCCTTGTCCTTAGCAATAATTAAGGGTGTCTAGTAATCTAAATTAGGCTTTTAAACTTAGATTATTCTAACGGTGTGTATGGATCTAGGTTTTATTTCTAAGTTGGCTAGCCCGGGGACTACAGTTGATCTATTAAGTTGTGATTTTCATTGTTTATGCTAGTGAAATCTTAATTAATGGTGGGGTACTTGAATATCATTAGATTAAATTTTCTAGCTTTTTGGTCAATAGAAGAATTAGAGGTTTAAGATTTTTCTTATGGGTTTTACTAGATTCTTTGGCTTTCTAACTCTCCGTGAATGCCACTTGATTTTTATATATTCATAGATTTAAAACTTAAACTTTTTGTGTTACATACATAAAATCCAAAATTTAAACATCAACTCAAAAATATTTATTTATTAAACATATTTTTTTCATGCATGGTAATCATCAACAAGATATTAGAGTTGTAAGTATGAAAGTTTAGGTGTCGCCAATATAAATCCATAAAGGATTTGCTTAAACACAGCTCAATTCTTAAATCTATGTTCATGCCTAACACTCAAGCTTCTTACATGTCATTTAAGGTTTTTCATGTATGCACATGTAACATTCAATTTCAACATATTCACATATCTAATCTTTAAGCTTTCTATTTGCATATATAAAGTTTAAATCTTATAAACTTTTATTTATGCTTTTATATTTACATATATAAAATAGTTAATTAATTCTAATGGATTTATATGCATATGAGATATTGGAGTTTAAGTATTTCTCATGCAAAAATGAGACATTGAAGTTTAAACCTCAATTTATATGCATTTACCAATTTAAAACCAAACTTTAACATTTGCCTACATGCCACTGTCGGTCGTTATTTTGGAAATAATTTTTTTTTAATTTAATTGATGTATAATTTTGATTTTGAAAATAGTTTGGAAAATATGGGACCAAACTTACCCTATATATTAATAGTTTAAGTAATCGAGCACGACACCACAAATAATACACTGTCCCGAGAGATAGACATATTACTTGACAGTGGGCTTGATTATATAAACTAAATAGTTTAACACATTTGTTTGGTATGTGAACATTTTATGCATGACCGACAAGTTCTTCTATCCAATATAAAGATTAGATAGGATTTATATTACATGGATTTTTTAGTTCCCGATAGAGGCAAGCTCCTATTGTTAGTTGCATCCTAAATGACCGAAGTCGCTTAAGAAAACTCTAAAAAATGATCAAAAGTTTTTGTCTTCAAGATTTCAAGGTTCAGTTTTCCAAGATTGGACATAGGGAAAATCAATTGGGAAAGGACTAAATAGGAACCGTTAATTTCAAAGTCAAAAGGATCGAGAAGGTAGGGGACGTCATAGATTTTGAGGAGTACCTTAATGACTTCCCAAACTATTCTATTGCTTGGACTCAATTTTGAAGGTGATATTATTTGATGTTTAAATTTTTTCAATTTATTATTTAGAGCTTACATTCGCATGATATACGATTATGCAAATAGCCTGAAAGTTAGGAGGATTTATGTCGCATCGGATGATGACCTTAAATTCTAAGAGATTTAGGGTTTATATTGTAAAGCATGGTTGTGCAAAAACCTAAAGATAAGGTGAAGATTTATGTCACACTAGGAAGACAACCTCGAAGTCCTCTGAATATGTTATATAAGTCTAATGAATGGTTTTGTTGATGTAGATTATGTTTCATATCGAGTCTTGATTCGTCGGTGAAAGTCCTCCATCTATTTGCAGCTTGTTCTTGATGCAATGATTTCAGGTTTAGGTTTAGTGTGAACATGCAATTAATGTTGGGTCTCGTGGCATGTCGCAATGTATTTCCTAAAAAATCAGTCTACGGTTCTCCTATTTTAACTGGATTTACAAGTATATAGAATATAAAAGAACAGTAAAACATGATAAAGTGTAGTAAATGTAAAAATAAACGTGCGTGCATGAAATTCTTGATTTTGCTGCAAGGCTAGTACGATAAACATAATATGATAATGTGCATGAAATTTAAGCAAATGCAGGAAATTTAAGAAAACCATAAGACAATTTGGCATGAGAAAAACTTAAGTAAATCTTAAGAAAACATGAATCAATTAAAACAAAACTCGTTGCCACATATAGAAGATCGGAGCGAAATGTAAGAATTTAGTAAAGATGGGGCTCAGAGCTAGGATGTGTGTTTTATAATCCCAACTTTGGATAGGAGCTACCAACCAAGAAAATTTAATGAGGGCAATTTCTAGCCTCAATTAAAATGATTAACAAGTGGGTCTTTAGGGGGTAACATTCAAAAATTATTTAAATTTTCATGCATGTAGAACTTACTTAGCAGTCAAAAGTAATGTTGTTGCAAGAAAAGATATTTTTGTTATGTTGTGTGTGTGTGTGTATGTAAATGTTTTGGTAAAATTGGATGGTCCACGAGTTGATCACCTCAATCAAACTAGAACTACCGGCAACCTAAGAAAACAATGGGGAAAATTTTTGCCCAAAATTGGGGAATAGAATCATCGGTCCTATCCCCTTCTCGAAGTTCATTGAGGTAGAAGATACTATCCTAATATTCCTCTCTTAGCACACATAAACATTATCATCATCGCCCTTACCACCCAAATCTTCAACTTACAGAAGGTCGATGATACATATGTGACATTAAAATATTCTCAGATGCTTATAAGGATTTGAATACCATATTCAAGACCCATAACCTTAAGCATTAGGTTGTACTGTAGGATAAGTAGTGACGAGGTTTTCATTAGTGATTTAAGTTAAAAGGATCTTGAACCATATCTTGGTGGATCCCTAAAGATTTGAGGATGATTTTGTTTAATTAATTTAAGAAAACCCAAATGTCCTCTGAAATGTCCAAAATCTTGTAAAGGTGATCGGGGAAGGACCCTAAACAGCTTTAGAATCTCCTGAACTATTTCAAGTTCATTTGGTTTTCACTATATTGTTGAATTGACCAACCCTAGTTAAGTTAAAGTTTCACTTCAGTGTTTTGAATCATGTTCAATTTTCATGTTTCAGTTAACCTGTGAGTAGGGCAAGTAGTCATTTCTTTGATGTTTTGTCCAAAATTTATATGGGTAGTCACCCCTAAGGGTAAGCTTTATCACTTAAGAGAACTTTATCCTTCTTTTTAATTGAACTTGAGCTTGTAGTGTTTTAGTATACTTGTGATAAGTTATGTTCCTTAGTTTCTAATCCCTTTAAGTGGTTTTAGATAAATCCTAGCTCACTATCAAGCTTTTAATTCCTTTGATTCTTATTGAAAGGTCAAATTATGTTAAACCATTGGTTTGAGGTCTCAAATAAGTTAATTATTGACTTTTTAACTTGTGTCTACTCACAANATATATATATATATATATATATATATATATATATATATAGTTTTGAAATGTAATTGTTTAATTTTGAAAATACGAGACTGAACTGATCTTATATAGACGATAGTTTACATAATCGAGCACAACACCGCAAGTAATGCATCTATCCCGAGACATAAACACATTACTTGATAGTAAGACTCGATTAAATAAACTACAGAATTTATGACATTCGTCTGGTCTGTGAACCTTTATGTTGACCGACAAATTCCCCTACATAATATTAAGAATTAGATAGGGTTTATATTACATTGGTTCTTAAAGCTCCCTATAGAGGCAAGCCTCTATAGTTAATTACCTCTCAAATGATTGAAGTCACTTAAGAGAACTTTCGATGATGATCAGAGGTATCTATTTTCATGAATTCAAAGTTTAGGGTTTCCAAGGTTGAACATAGAAAAGTCAAATGGGGAAAGGGACCAAATGAGAACATTTATTTCTGGAATCAAATGAAAGAAAAATAAGGGATGTCACAGATCCTGAGGAGACCTCGGTGACTTTCCAAACTATCCTATTATTTGACTTCAATTTTGAGAAGATATTTTTTTATATTTCATCCAGCCGATTTTATTATTTAGGACTTATATTTGTGTGACACAGTCATACACGTAGTTTGAAAGATATGTGAGTTTATGTCGTATCGGACGACAACCTCAGAACCTAAAGCGAGTTAGGGCTTAAATTGCACAACTTAGTTGTGCAAATGCATAAAAGATTAGGTGAGAATTGATGTCGCGCTAAACAGACTACCTCGAAGTCCTACGACTTGTTATTTAAATTAGGGAAAGATATGTTATAGATCGTCATCCTCCACCTGCTGCTTTTTCGTCGCGCTGCCCACAAAAACTTGCTCCATATTTAGCCAACGAAAATATACAACAACAATGACAATAAGTAGAGTTGAGGAAAGAAAGAAAGAAAAAAAGGATGCGCAGATCAGCAATAATATACACAAGGTAGAAACTGTAACGCAAGATGTAAACAACAACATTCCTCCTGAACCTTAAATGTCTGAATTGATACATGTGCAGGTAGATATACCAATATAACGAAGATGGTGTCCAAGAATGCATAGAGCAACATATGCAAAAAAAGAAACGAAGCCTGATTCAAGCCCAACCACAAATATTCCACTTTTTTTTTTAGCTAATATCTTTATGAACTCAAAACAAAAATAACATTGGAGGGGACCTGAGATAGAGGTGAAAAGAAAATGGGAGAGAATACCATGTTCAAGCTTTACCTACAAAATTTTAAAAGACTTCGAGCGCACACACAGGATGAACAAAGCAGGAAAAATCCAACCGAAGAGATTAGATAAAATTTTGGCAGCACCTCCACCCTCTCCAAAATTTCGGCCAACTCTCAAAACCCTCCCGGATGGTGTTTTTTATAGTAGAAGAGGGAGGAGGAAGAATACCCGCACTTACTCGGGCGGTGAGCCGAACGTCAGAAGGACAGGCGAGTGGCGACAAGAATCGCAGGGCAGGGAGCGTGACGGGTGGAAGGCTGGAGCGTGACAGGGAGTAGGTGGAAGCTTTGTAGAGCACGGGGAGAGGGGACCTCGGGCCGAAACTTCTAGACGAGAGAAACGGAGGGTTGCTCGATCGGGATCGGTTCGCGGGGAGAGGAGAGATCGGGCGAGAGAGGCGTGACGCGAAGAGCTAGGGCACGGGATGGGAAAGAATTAGTTATGGCTTGACCGAAGAAGAGGAGAGCAAGCGGTCTGGGAGTCGGGTGCGTTTAGGGATTTAGGATTTTAAAGTGAAAAAGAATTTTTTTTTTAATTAAAATTGAACATCCCTCGATTTGCATGTTATTCTCTTGTGCATGAAACTACAGCAAAGTGAGTGTTCTTTCCTGCTACAATCGACGTTCCGAACGCGACGATGCAGTCCGTTTTGTTATCCGAGGTCGTTTGGGTAACCTCGCCGACAATCGGGTTAAAAGGACGTGTCAAATTTGGTTTTCTTCAAAATTCTGCTTCATGATCAATCTTTTCAAAATTTTATTTAAGCTTTCGACAAATAACGGCGCAGACGATGTGAATTATGGTAATCGAACGTGTCGACTGTTTGAATCGCGAAGTTTGTGCGCGCGAAGGTGCAAATTATGCATATGGCAGTCCCAGGGCTTAAAGATCCTATAGGGACTCCTTTTGGGTTTTCTCTTGTTGGTTTCAACCTCCAAATGTTAGAGGTCGATACAACACATGGAAAACTCCAAAAGTGTAAAGAAGCATGTTGAATTTCTAAAAAGAGGCGAGTTCGATTTCTAAGGCTCTATGATAATCAAAGGGAGAACCCTAAGGCTAGATCCTAAACTCTAAGAAAAAAACTAGGCCTCATTAAAAAATGAGGTCAACAAGGCTCCATGAGTAGACGTTAGCCTAGACTTTGTGGTGGGGCTTCCAAAGATACAACAGAATAAGGATTCGTTCGTGGTCATCGTGG
Source organism: Phalaenopsis hybrid cultivar (assembly GCA_002079205.1). NCBI lineage: Eukaryota > Viridiplantae > Streptophyta > Magnoliopsida > Asparagales > Orchidaceae > Phalaenopsis > Phalaenopsis hybrid cultivar. The sequence goes on along the minus strand of JXCR01124269.1, from coordinate 55,828 downwards.
CCTGATTCTCGAAGATGTCACATTTCATACCATGCCACCTAACACTAGATGCCTCGCATATCGCCGATTTGTATTTCAAAGTAATCCGGACTGCACGGGATATCTAGGTCCACATCAGATAGGGATATCAAGTTTCTGAGCCACTTCTGCAGGACTCTATGGAAAAAGTAAGTGTTAAGCTTTAATTTAGTTTCACAGTTCACTCTTAAGTTGACTGCCAGATGGAGGTATTAAATATGAGCCTTGGAAATCTTTTGAGATGTTTTGTGACAATGAGTAATCCCTCTGTGACCTATATTTTAGAGTAATTGTAACTTCACTGTATATCCAGGACCATCACATGAGAGAGAAATGTCAATTTTCTGAGCCACTTATGGTGGACTCTATGGAGAAAATTAGGCATTAAGCTTCACTTTAGTTTCGCAGTTCACCCTCAAGTCGACAGCCAGCGGAGGTAGTAAAACAAGACCCTTGGGAAGCCTCTAAGATGCTTTGTGACAAAGAGTATCAAGCAGAGTGACTACGAGTTTGCATACAACAGATTCACCAGTCCAACTATGGGACACACTTTGTTTGAAATTGTGTATGGGCACAACACTCTCACTTCATTTGAGTTAGTACCAATCCTGCCAACATCAGAGATCAGTAAGGATGCTGAAAAATAGGTTCACGACATTTAGAAGCTCCACGAGGAGGTTGGGAAGAAAATATCTAAGAAAAACTGCAAATATCATGCTCCGGAGAATAATAAAAGGAAAAAGGTGACGTTTCCAAAAAGTGACCTCATGTGGATTTGGCCGAAGGACAGAAATTCAATGGGAGCATTCGACAAAATCAAACTCAGAGCAGATAGATCTCTTAGGATACTTTGGAAACCGAATGACAACACCTATAAGATCTACATTCTGGGGGGACTACAATGTTTCTGCTATGTTCAATGTTGTGGACCTGACACAGTACTACGAGAACTAGAATCGTCGATGAATATAGTCGAAGCTTCTCCTAACCCTGAGAGACTGATGCAGGGCTTAGGTTTGAACCAGTTGGTCCAGCATATGAGTGCTGATACAACCTCCTCCCCTTCCCCCTCCTTTTCTTCTATTCAATTCCCTTCCGTAGAGGGAACTCCCTATTTTATTCCCAGCCTTTTTTTATCCCATCCCTATTATATTTCCTGTCTATTCTTTTTAGTTCCTATTCCTATTCCAACTACTATTATCTATTATATATATATGTTGTTTGCTTGTTTAGGGTTCAATTCTTGATTTGTATCTGATTTTAGATTGCTTGCTCCAGCATTTCTCCCTTTTTAAGGTTGTATCCAACAACAAGAAGGTGTTTCAATTGTAACTCGTTTGATGTGGTAATTTATCTTTGCTTGTTCCTTCCCATTTGTGACAAAGAGTATCAAGCAGAGTGGCTTGATTCTAGCTTAAAAGACGAGTTTGCATACAACAGATCCGCCAGTCAAACTATGGGACGCACTCTGTTCGAGATTGTGTATGGGCACCAACAATCTCACTTCATTTGAGTTAGTACCAGTCCTGCCAACATTAGAGATCAGTAAGGATGTTGAAAAACAGGTTCACGAGATTGAGAAGCTCTACGAGGAGATTGGGAAGAAAATCTCTAAGCAAAACTGTAAATATCAGGCTCCGGAGAATAATAAGTATCAGAATTGATGCTATAAGGGACGCAAATATCATGCTTCAGAATTTCCTTCCCATTTGTGACAAAGAGCATCAAGCAGAGTGATTTGATTCTAGCTCAAGACGAATTTGCATACAACAGATCCACCAATCAAACTATGGGATGCACTCTGTTCGAGATTGTGTATGGGCGCAACACTCTCACTTCATTTGAGTTAGTACCAATCCTGCCGACATCAGAGATCAGTAAGGATGTTGAAAAGCAGTTTCACGAGATTCAGAAGCTCCACGAGGAGATTGGGAAGAAAATCTCTAAGAAAAACTACAAATAGGCTCTGGAGAATAATAAAAGGAAAAATGTGACGTTTCCAAAAAGTGATCTCATGTGGATTTGGCCGAAGGACAGAAATTCAATGGGAGCATTCGACAAAATCAAATTCAGAGCAGATAGATCTCTTAGGATACTTTGGAAACCGAATGACAACGCCTATAAGATCTACATCATGGGGGACTACAATGTTTCCGCTATGTTCAATGTTGTGGACCTGACACAGTACTACGAGAACTAGAATCGTAGATGAATATAGTCGAAGCTTCTCCCAACCCTGAAAGACTGATACAGGGCTTAGGTTTGAACCAGTTGGTCCAGCATATGAGTGCTGATACAGCCTCCTCCCTTTCCCCCTCCTTTTTTTCTATTCAATTCCCTTCCGTAGAGGGAACTCCCTTCCTATTCTATTCCCAACCTTTTTTTATCCCCTCACTATTATATTTCCTGTCTATTCTTTTTCCTTCCTCNCCTCTGTTTACTGAGCAAAGATAAAGTTTTACTTCATATTTATGATTTTTCTACACCAATATATGAATTTTTAAAGTAAATAGTAATTTTTTGTATTTAATTTATTCAGAAAACCGATTTTCGTCCTTATCCACGTCGGCCGCCACCTCAACCTCGATGTCTTTGAAGCTCCACAAGGCGTGCTTTGGTTGGTTGTACTTTTAACGTCGGTGCCGACTCGGCTCGCAGTTCACATTCCATCTCTTCGTCGGACCTGATGCCTATCATTCAATCAATACACACACGATTAGACAACATCTGTTCATCGCCCCCGATCGTCCGTAACCCGTGAACCATTCGTGTTCTAACCCTAAGATCTTGCTCAATACTAAACTAAATTAACTGCAGTTTTNATATATATATATATATATATATATATATATATATATATATATATATATATATATATATATATATATTGTTTGCTTGTTTAAGGTTCAATTCTTGATTTGTCTTTGATTTTAAACTTCTTCCTCCAGCATTTCTCCCTTTTTAAGGTTGTATCCAACAGCAAGAATGTGTTTCGATTGTAACTCGTTTGATGTGGTAATTTATCTTTGCTTGTTCCTTCCCTTCGTTTTGATGCCTGCCATCCAACACCTATCATGTTTCCACCTGCCATCCAACACTTGTCCAACTGTCACAGGCCACCCCCTGGATCTTCCCTAGTGTCGTTAGCTTCCCTTCGCATCGTCCAGCCAGGCCGCAACTCTCCAACACCCTCCAGCCAGGCCGCAACCCCTCCAACACCCTCTTGCCAGGCTACACTTACGTCCTTAACAAGCATGTCGAGCTTCCCTTCAGGCCATCCAGACCCATCACAACTCATATCCCATCCTTCCAACTATTGCAACATCCCTCCCTCGGCCCTCCAGTCGGTGCCGCGTGCACCGTCCCAAATAGTTCTATGCCTGCGGACCAGCCGGTGTCCACTCAGCCACTCTCTTCTTATAGGGCCGTTTTCTGTTTGTGTTATTTTATGTTGAAGAGTCTTCAACAACAAATATTTATGTTTTATCGTAGTTTGGGTTAACTTCGATATCATCCATTAGTGTTTAGCTTTGTTGGTTGATTTTGTTGTTGCAAATTACACTTATCATCTTTGCTTATTCAACGAACATACTAGATCTAGTTACCAATCAATAAAAGCTTTTGGATCACTTTTGTCAATCATTTACGTCAAAATTTTGAAATCTACAATTTCAATAAGCATCATTGTTGAAGTGAATTGGATTATTATTATGATTGAAATCCATTTCATGTTCACTTGTATGAGCTTGATTAGCTTCCAACTTAATAGTTTTTTTTTAATTTTGATATGAACCAGAGAATTTGGGGAGTCTTAAGTGCGATTTATCATAAGTGCTTGGATACTGTTGAAATATGTCAATAACTACCTTTTCTTTTGAACTCTATACCGTGTTCTGTCTTATATTTTACCCTCTTTCTTCAAGCATTGTAAGCTTGTATGGATCTTGATATCAATGATGCTCTTTCATCTCAACAAAAGCTTAATATGCTTTCTGCATTTTATGATAGTTCCATTAATCTCAAATGATACATGCCTTGTTCAAATTTGCTAGGAAAAACGATTCTACTCATTTGAACAGTGTTTATACTATATAGCCAATATCCTTTCGATTTCCTTAGGCAATTTCATCGTGTTTCAACTTTTTTTTACCCTTTTTAATGCCTAACATGTACTCCCCTGGCCATACCTTTTCCTTTATTCTTGGCATGTATGATGATGGAAAGATTTTCTTAATGTATGTGTACCGACTCTCCCTGAGGAGGAGAAACCCTTCTCTTTTCTTATTTATTCAGTCAATCTGATATATATGAATTTTGAAATACTCTTTTAGCATCAAAATAATAATTTGCCATTTCACATGTTTTGATGTTGCTCAGAAATAGTTTTCTCTTTCTTCAGGAAATCGACCAACCAGCATTAATTCCACATATTGCTGAAGCTAACTCCCAAAAATATCCGTATGAAGTTCTCTTTAGGAGCTTGCACAAGCTTTTGATAGATACTGCTACTTCAGAGTAAATTCTGGTTTGCTTAAACTTTTATCTTATTGTGCTCATAAATTGAATGCAGCCAGTTAAATTGTTTATAGTACTTCTTAGGTACCTATTTTGTGATGATTTCTTCGGTGAAGATTCCATATTCTATGAAATCTTTGCAGGTATTCTTTAATTTTTCCTTTAAAGGTTCATGTTTTTAGGCTTCTGGAATAATTTTTACATCTTTTTATTTTTCCAGTAGGCACCTCTTGATAATTTTTTTATCCATCGTAGAGTAATATAAATATGGATTTATTTATTAAATATTTTTTTTACAACTAATCCCTCATTTATAAAATAAAGATGAGCTTTTGCTATCAATTGTTTGGCTAAGCAGATATATTGTCAATGGAAATTTACACTTATATGCATCTTGTGGAGCAGGTTCGTAGCTTATGGGCTTGGTACAAGGATCCCAAGAGCCAATGAGGGCCATGAAATTTATTGTAGTTATTTTGAACTTTTTTTCTTTAATTATTTTGAACTTGATATCTACAACTGTGATGCCTTGGTAATAGGTGCTTTTTAAAGATTCTCTTTAGTTTTTGAAGAAATGCATGAGTTACTCAGATTTTTTTTCTCCCTCATGCCTATAACATGGCTCCCAGTTCTACCCTGCTCTCACCTGGTCTCGCTGCTGCACCTTTACCTACTCACTTGCTCACTTGCTCACTTGTTCACTTGCTTGCTCACAGAAAAGTTACCTCCATTCCAGCTGGTTATTTTATTTATGAATGGGCTTTCATCATTGTATTGCCTACCTATTGCACTTATTGTCGTTGTTATACCTAATCTTCTACATTTGCTATTAACAAGTTTCCTAGGATCAACACTTATGATGCAATAAAACATACTCAGTTATTCTCTAATTATTTATTGTGGTGTCAAAGCTCTAGGAAATATTTTCAAAATATCTATTTTTTTGGGGGAACTGAATCTTTTTTCAGTTTGTGTTCTTTTTCTGCTCGTGCCAATGCATTGATGCGACAATTTTCCTTTTCATGGATAACAAAATTGCTTATATTCCTTTTGTCTCAAAATCCCGTGGGATTGGGGTAAACAATTCCAATTCAGTAGGAGAACTGAACAACATTTATTTAAAATATCCATTAATTGGAAATAACTATCTAAAACTGTCACAATTGGTTCACATATTGTTTAATGAAATTGAAAGATTGAGACATTTACTTGGTGTTGAACCTGAGCAAGGAGATTCTATGTTTGGAATGTCTTTGACTTATTGGTGATGTCCTAGTTATGAAGCTTAATTGCACTTGAGATGAGTGATACATGCGTGTAATCTATCCAACCAAGGAAATATAGGATGGATAAATTAGGCATTTCCAAAATTCTTGATGTCACATAAACTAATGTAGTCACGACCAAGTTCTCACTCACAAAGTGTAAAGGATACTCCATTGCAAAATATTCCAACCTATTGGCAGTCCTTCACATTTCTAACAATGAGATATTCTTATAAATAAAGATGTGGCGCTTCTTAAAAGGTTTGTTAGAAAGATTGAATATATGATTTTCTGGCTAAATGAAATGCTGAGTTTGATACTATAAGGCACATATTCTTAAAACGTTGGGTTTTAATCATTAAATATGATCATTATCATTGTTTGAATTGAAGAATAAAGATGCGGATTCATTATCACCACCAACCTTGTGGAGGGCGTGGTCTTAATATCAAAGGATACAA
>JXCR01124269.1:33737-45602 GCA_002079205.1 Phalaenopsis hybrid cultivar | reverse complement strand
ACTGGATCAGCTCTCAAAAGACTCCTATCGGGAAGACCTGGAAAAGTAGGGTCCGAGGTCTTTCCTAAAACATAAGACACTCTCTCGCGCTGATTCTCCAAACCCCGAAGACGTAGGACTAATCAAATATAAAACACTCCCTCGCGCTGGATTCTCCAAACCCCGAAGACGTAGGACTAAACAAATCGGCCAAGTATTCTTCCAAAATTAGATTCAAAATTTTCCAAATCTCGAAAGAAAATAAACGCGGGAAAAATATCGTCAATACTCCCAAATTCGTATTAAATTCAAAAATTCTTCCAACTCGATTCATAATTTCATATATTAGATAGGCATAGAGATCTCCATATCAAGCCACATAAATGCTCACGACANTTTGGAAATTTTTAGGGGTATTTTTGGACAAGGTCGGATGATTTTAGGTGATGAGCCTGCAAGTCATGGAAATTGTTTATACTGTCATATGAGCCTTATGAGAGCTCATCTTGAAGCCTCCACATGTTTGGTCCTAGTCATCCTATCCAAGGTTTCAGGACTTAGGACCACCCATATGAGTCTTCAAAAGAGTTAAGGAGTGGTTATGGACCTCAAGGAGGGAGATGGATCAATTGATGGTTTTTGGTGTGTTAGGGAATTTTTGGTGAGTTCAAGCGTGTGTGTGCAAGACCAAGTCGCCTAGGGTTTCCCTAAGGAAGTTGGTCCCATAGGTTCTCATTCTCGAGTCTTCATATGTTGGTCTTAGCCATCTCAAGTGACAAATGAGGGTTTGTGACCACCCATGTGAGACTTCACAAGAAGAGTCAAGAAGTGTTTAGAATTTCTATGGGGGTGGGTTCCATCACTAATCCTCTAGAATAGTCAACAAAAAAAAGTCCTATGGTTTGATCCTAGGCTTCTAAAGAAGAGAATTAAACCTCATAAAAAATAAGGCAACAACCACTTAATATTTTTTTACTTAAAAATTAACATATGATATTAAAATTTAAACGTATAAGAACACAAGACTTAAAATTTTCTTTTATGAACTTCACATATACACATAAACTTTAAATTTTTGCAAACAATTAATTTTTTTATATATATAAATTTACACAAAAAATAAACTTCAATGTTGTGCACCCATAAAACTTAATTTTATTTCATTACTTTATTCTAATTTTTTAATTTATGTATATATATTCAAGCTTACATATCAATAAAGTGGTATGTATATAAACATGTAAGTTTAGTTATTTTGCATACAAATCCACAAGTTCTACATATGTAAATGCATGAGAGTGTGTAAATTTTCCAAAGTTGTACATATAAACATAAGAAAATTAACCTCACATTATGAAACTACATGAGAAATCACTTCACATAATGAAAAGACATGAGACTTAACTTCACATAATAAAATTATATAAAAATTAACTTCAGATAAAAATAAACTTCATGTAAACAAAATTACCATGANGTATTTTGGTAATTTGGTCAATTTTGGTGGATTTGGAGAACTTTGGGTGAATTTGAGTAAGTTGGATGGCTATGATTGGTTTTAGTGGAGTTTTAAGTGAAATCGATGATTTTGATATTTTTTGGGTTGAAGCATTTTTGGAAATTTTTAGGGGTATTTTTGGACAAGGTCGGATGATTTTAGGTGATGAGCCTGCAAGTCATGGAAAGCGTTTCTACTGTCATATGAGCTTTATGAGAGCTCATCTTGAAGCCTCCACATGTTTGATCCTAGTCATCCTAACCAAGGTTTCAGGACTTAGGACCACCCATATGAGTCTTTAAAAGAGTTGAGTGGTTATGGACCTCAAGGAGGGAGATGGGTCAATTGATGGTTTTGGGTGTGTTAGGCAATTTTTGGCGAGTTCAAGTGTGTGTGTGCAAGACCAAGTCGCCTAGGATTTCCCTAAGGCAAGTTGGTCCTATAGGTTCTCATTCTCAAGTCTTCATATGTTGGTCTTAGCCATCTCAAGTGATAAATGAGAGTTTGTGACCAACCATGTGAGACTTCACAAGAAGAGTCAAAAAGTGTTTAGAATTTCTATGAGGGTGGGTTCCATCACTAATCCTCTAAGATAGTCAACAAAAACAACCCTATGGTTAGATCCTAGGCTTCTAAAGAAGGGAAATTAGACCTCATAAAAAATGAGGCAACAACCACTTAATATATTTTTTTACTTAAAAATTCATATATGATATTAAAATTTAAACATATAAGAACATAAGACTTAAAATTTTCTTTTATGAAATTCACATATACCCAAACTTTAAATTTTTGCAAACAAATATTATATATATATATATATATATATATATATATATATATATATATATATACAAACAAAAAATAAACTTCAATGTTGTGCACCCATAAAACTTATTTTTATTTCATTACTTTATTCTAATTTTTTAATTTATGTATATATATTTAAGCTTGCATATATAGAAACATGTAAGTTTAGTTATTTTGCATACAAATCCACAAGTTCTACATATGCAAATGCATGAGAGTGTGTAAATTTTCCAAAGTTGTACATATAAACATAAGCAAATTAACCTCACGTGATGAAATTACATGAGAGATCACTTCAATGAGAAGACATGAGACTTAACTTCACATAATAAAATTATATAAAAATTAACTTCAGATAAAAAATAAACTTCATGTAAACAAAATTACCATGAAAATGAACCTCACATAAGCAAATTATACATGTGAAATTCTTTCACTTAAGGAAATCACATGAAAGTTACCTCTACCTTACATAAGCTACACATGAAATCTAATTTCCACTAAGTAAACCATACATAAGAAGCTCTTTCACATAAGCAAATTATACACGAGAAACTATTTCATTTAAGCAAATCACATGAAAGCTACCTTCACTTTACATAAATTAAACAATCAAATCAGCTTCCACATAAGTGAACCATACAAAAAGAGATAATTTTCACACTAAGAAAACCTACACATGAAAGTCTTTTTTTTTATTTCACATAAGTGATAAAAATATACATATGAAAAGTTACTTCTATTTCTTATACTTAACACTTGGAGAGAATACATGTAGAAAATAGATGGAGAAATCTCCACATGGAGAAAAAATATTGAGAAATGAAATCATCACATGAAGTCATTTTAATTTCATATACTCGACACATGGAGAGAATCACACAGAGAAATTAAATGTCTTCGTAATATTTGATGATCAGTCCAACTCTATTAGAAATATTAATAAGAAGTCGGAAATCTTATTGTAATTCGATATAACCTTTTATTCCCTCACATCCCATCAAATTAAGGTCAAGCTTCGACTACATTCATTACCTTCTAATCCTCCACTAAATAATAATCGAACCGATGAACAAATCATGACATTAGTAGAACAAGATAAATCTTGTTGGGAGTTCTGCTTCGATGATGCTTCATCTATCAATAAGCATGTCGATTCACAATCAGTCATCCTCTACAAAACACGAATAAGAACGATATCCCTAACCCCCGATCATCAGATGATGAGGTTCTCGTATCATTAATCAGAGTTGTACGTCAACAGCGAGGTAGGATGCAGTAGATAAAAGTCATCAGAAATTAAAGTTAATAGAGCAACATTGAAGTGCTACTTTAAAAAAATGAACTTGACTACCCCTCCATGGTTATTCCTTGTCAAAACGGTTAGGAGGCGCCGTCCCATCTGAGGATATTCCGCAACACCCGACCGGGGAATTTATGCGCACCTCCGCACTCACATGCAGCAATAAAAACCTTTCAAGCCGACAATTTTCTCGGAAGCAGTCTCGCGAGGTATTTTTTTTCTTAATACGACACTAAACTAAAGAAAATATTAAAAAAATNCCTCTACCTTACATAAGCTACACATGAAATCTAATTTCCACTAAGTAAACCATACATAAGAAGCTCTTTCACTTAAGCAAATTATACACGAGAAACTATTTCATTTAAGCAAATCACATGAAAGTTACCTTCACTTTACATAAATTAAACAATCAAATCAGCTTCCACATAAGTGAACCATACAAAAAGAGAGAATTTTCACACTAAGAAAACCTACACATGAAAGTCTTTTTTTTTTTATTTCACATAAGTGATAAAAATATACATATGAAAAGTTACTTCTATTTCTTATACTTAACACTTGGAGAGAATACATGTAGAAAATAGATGGAGAAATCTCCACATGGAGAAAAAATATTGAGAAATGAAATCATCATATGAAGTCATTTTAATTTCATATACTTGACACATGGAGAGAATCACACAGAGAAATTAAATGTCTTCGTAATATTTGATGACCAATCCAACTCTATTAGAAATATTAATAAGAAGTCGGAAATCTTATCGTAAATCGATATAACCATTGATTCCCTCACATTTCATCAAATTAAGGCCAAGCTTCGACTGCATTCATTACCTTCTGATGCTCCACTAAATGATAATCGAACCGATGAACAAATCATGACTTTAGAAGAACAAGATAAATCTTGTTGGGAGTTCTGCTTCGATGATGCTTCATCTGTCAAGAAGCATGTTGATTCACAATCAGTCATCCTCTACAAAACACGAATAAGAATGATATCCCTAACCCCTGATCATCAGAGGATAAGGTTCTCATATCATTAATCAGAGTTGTACATCAACAGCGAGGAAGAGTATGCAGTAAATAATTCTGATAGGAATTAAAGAGATAAAAGTCATCAGAAATTAAAGTAAATAGAGCAACATTGAAGTGCTACTTAAAAAAAAAATGAGCTTGACTCCCCCTCCATGGTTAGAGAAATTATTGCATACGGACACCGCATGCATCTCTGCATGCGGTGTCCGATCCTGGCCGTAGATCGCGGTGATCTACGGTTAGGATTATTTCTGTTTTTTTTTTAAAAAAAAATTAGGTGGGGTCCACCGAAATATATCAGGACCGTAAATCAGGTGAATGAAATAATTTTTCCCATGATTATTCCTTGTAAAAACGGTTTGGAGGCGCCGTCCCATCTGAGGATATTCCGCCACACCCGACCGGGGAATTTATGCGCACCTCCTCACTCACATGCAGCAATAAAAACCTTTCAAGCCGACAATTTTCTCGGAAGCAGTCTCCCGAGGTATTATTTTCTTAATACGACACCAAACTGAAGAAAATATTAAAAAAACAGCACCAACACGTGTTATTTATTTTCATGTCGACATTTTCCTGAAAAGTACTTGTGCCAGATATTTTTATTTCTCAAAATGACAAAAAAACGGAAGAAAATTATATAAACAGCACCAACACGTGTGGCGTCGAGGATTGAGTTTCGGGGCCCACCTTATCCCCCACGCGGTTTGTCCTCGGTATTCCATGCGGTCGGTGACCGTTGGCTTCTCCAGCCGCTTCCAACTGTCTTGTAACCCTTCGCGGGCTTCGCTCCTAAGTAACGGGCTTGGCCTGTAAGGAAGCTTGCAACGGTCTTGTGGGGTCCACACTGTTGTGACGGCAGATGCTGGTAATGATTGGTGGGATTATGTGTTTGCTGTTTGACGAAGTCGGCGGATAATGCGGGGGAAGATTGGGCGGTTCCGCGGAGTTGGCGTTTCGTGGGGTTAGTAGTTTGAATATTTTAATTTTTTTTTTTTTATTTGTTGATTCTTAACAGTCACTGAACAGTTTAGTTGAGAGGGGATATGACGGTTAGTGGGGAAAGGAATGAACGGCGAGGATTCGACCGTCCACTCGACAGGAGCGGATGGGCATGCGGTTTCATGGCGAACGTCATGGGAATAAAAAAGGAATGGGTCGGGGATATATTTTACGTAGGATTGGACTAATTAAGGGTTTGACCAGGAGGTTGATTTTATTTTACTTGTTTATTTGTGCCGGTGCTTATTTCAGTTTAGTAAAAGTAAATAAAGATTTAAATAAACCCATTAAAAGGAAAAAATAAATAATTAAGTAATCGGTTCGGACCTTCATGCTGATTGTAAATTTGCGGCTGATAATTTTCGGGTCGGCGAGAGGCTGCTTGGTAGGTTTTGTTGTGTCTAAGTGGTCAACTGACTGCATGCTTGTCGTTCAGCTGAATCTTTTGCATTTATAAAAATAATGTGATGTTGAGCGCGATGGGAAGTAATGGCCGAGCGATTGATAATTATGGCATTTACTTTAGATTTTAATAGAGTTCAATTTAAATTTGAGCTTCAAAGACTTTTTTTTTTAGAGAAACGAGCAATCCTTAACTGGCAGGCATCATTCCCGCACAAATGATGTCAAGCTCCATTGCCACCATGATTACATTTGTAGTCTTCCTTTGACGATTGTCCACTTCATGATCAGTTGACCTTTTCTTCAACTTCAAGATTGATTGAGACAGCTACACCATGTTCTACGTGGGTCCACATCTTTGCCACGTGGGACTACATAACAATATGAAAAATTGGGAGAGAAATTCTCTCAACTTCTGTTAAGGAGGGTGAGTATTGGCGTCTGATCGATCGCATGCTCCCAAAAAAAACTTAAAGAAATTGCCTAACTAACTAACTCCCTAAGGGAATATGAGTAGATGATTGAGGGTCAAGAGGAGCTATCAATGCACCAGTAGTACATGTATGATGACATTCTAAACAAGTCTTTGTGGAGCGAGAAATTCAGTGCCATGACTGACAAGTTATGGAAAGCATCTGATGTCTGTGAAACCAAGCGGAAGGCGGAGGGCGGAGGCCTGGTTCTCTACCGACTGCCAAGAAACTGATTTTTGAAGTGATTGCGTAGTAGAAGGAAGCTGTAAGAAGAGCCAACCAGACGAAGAAGCAGCTGAAGTTTTCCACTGAAACCTAGATGAGAGAAAACAATAAGTACAGGGAAATAATCAGAGCTCTGGAGCAGGAAAATAAAAGTTCGAAGGATGCGGTGACCGAGATGGTGATCATGGAGGAGCATGTCAAGGGTATCTCCCAATAACTTCATGTGGGCATATCCTTGAACACCCACAATTTTGTGGAAGGCATGTTTGATCCAAAGTGGACTGATCTGAAGTAGTTGTCCACCATTCTTCCTAACCGAGAACAGTACAGTGAGGAATCTGCATGAGTGGGCGAAGGAGATGGTGGTGATGGTGGTTCAACGGCTCGTTAGTCTTTCCCTTATTTTTTTTGTTGCTGTGAAGCTTAAGAAAGAGTTTTGTTTTTTTTTTTATAGGCCTCGACCAATAGCCATTGTAAAAGGGTCAACAGAAAAAACTTTTATAAATTTTATCATATCAAATGAAGCAATTATTTTGATTCTTTTACTTACCATTTTAACCTTATGTTGCTTTTATTTCCATTTTACCACTTGGTTGTTAGGGACACGTTGTCTGGCAAAGTTTTAAGAGGTGATATTATTACCATCTCTGGTTTGCATTGGTTGCTCAGTCCAAGTTTTACCCTTCACCTCAATCCCTTTCTTTCGACTAAGTAGGCGTCTCAGTCTATCCTCACCTCTCGCCAGGTGTGGATCTTATTGCTACCTTTGCGGGGGTACTCATCGAGACTTGCCGCCATGATAATTTACATGCTACTTAGTGCGGATCTTGTCGCTAAAGAGTAGGGAACGGTCTCTGGGACTATGCATTTGCTGACCTAGGAGATAAAATTTATAGTGCATGGCTATGAACTGGCCTTTTTGAGTTTTCTAACATTTGGACATCTTGTGTCATTCTCGAATTTTAGATAATTTTTTTATCGAACAGACATGTTGTGTCATCTTCAAATTATAGATGATTTTTTTTACCAATAAAACATCTTGCGTCATTGCCAGATTTAGATGGTTGTTTTACCAATTAGTTGTCGGTTTTACTTTTCTGTTACTAATACTCCGAGTGTCATGCATATTAGGGTCATTAGGGGGTCCCAAGTTCCTCGAGTGCTTTACTAAACCTATAAATTTTGCGTAAAAGAATTTAGTTGAATAGCATGTTCATTACTTTGTCTTGGGAAATTTATAAGTATGTGGACTGAAACTTCTTTCATTAATCTTCGGATACAATGAATGTTTTCTAAGGAAATAAAGGTTATACGTCGTCTCCACTCCAAGTTCATGAGACCCCTTTCGTTGTGCAAGTCTTTAGTTTGTAGGCTCCTGGTGGAATCTATTGGATGATGATAAAAGGCCTCGTCCAGGTCTGGTCCAATTTGCCAACTGACTGACCACGTGCACAGTTGGGTCCACTTTCAATATTGGACCTCTGAGCTGAAGGACTTCTCCTTAATGTGATGGTTGTAGTAGTGTGTGATGCATCTTTTAATTTCTTCCTACTTGAGGGGCAATATTGTTCGGCTCTCCTCTGCTAAGTCGAGTGTCGGCATTTGACTTCTACCACCAGGCCAAGCTCTCTTCATCGCATGTGGAGGTTGTCATGACTCGATTGTGGAGGTTGTACTCGATCGACAACATGGCCTCCATCCCATACAACAGCTCGTAAGGAGATTAACTGGTCGCCGTCACTGGGGTGGTCTGGATGGCTCACAAGGTTGATGAGAGTAAGTCTGCCCATTTAATTTTCTCTCGTTCTATCGTCTTTCTTAATAAGATCTGAATGATCTCGCTATCAGCTTCAGCTTGGTCTTTTGTTTGAGGATGCGATACGAAGGTGAATTTCAGACCGGTTTCTTGGTTTTGGCTGAAGCCCTTTACTCCCCAATCATTAAATTGTGTTTTGTTGTCAGTTATGAGTATTAAGGGGAGCCCATAACGATAAATAATGTTCATCCATATTAAATTTAGAACGACTCCGGTTGTAATTTGGTTGACCATCGCTCTGGTTTCAATCCACTTCGAGAAGTAGTTCGTCGTGACCAGGAGGAATTTGCACTGATACTTCAAAGGAGAAAACAATCTGATTATGTCAACTCCCTAAATGTTGAAGGGCCCGGGGCTGACGATTGACTGCACCTTGTGGACTAGCTAGTGCTGTAAGGGGGTATACTTTTGGCACTGCTCACATTTTCTGAAAATTTATTTGTATTCTTCAAGAGAGTTGGCTAGAAATAACCATATCACTAAATTCTTTGTGCAAATGTCTTCCCTCAAGAGTGAGAGTTGCACTCTCCATAATATACTTCCTTGAAGATGTCTTCAACCTCATTCTCCTTGATGTACCTCTATCAGAGTGAGGTCATCGAATTTCTAAAAAAGGTCTCGTCATTCATGAGGTACTGTGCGACCTTCAAGTTAAATGTCCTTCGATTAGTATTTCTTCAGCATTTTTCCCATTTTCAAGTATATGATGTAAGGGTTTACCCAGCTCTTTATTTCATTGGATTCTACTTCCATCACTTGGGTTCCTTGATAGTTGGACGAACTAATTTCTAAAGGGTCCCCTCCTTTGGGGGAATACATCTAGATAGGAGATTAGAAACATGATTATCATCCCGTCTGACATGTTCAATTTTGAAGTCAATGAACTTCCAAATCTTCATTTTAGCCTTTCTGAGGTATTTTGTTGTCATTTCATCTCTAGTCTTGAACTACATGTTCACTTGGTTCAACATCATCCGCAAATCAGACTTACTAAGAGGCGTCGAAATCCCATCATGTAAGTAAGACACAAGCCAATTATTAAGGCTTCGTATTCTACTTGATTATTAATAACCTCTAATTTGATGGTGACTGAATGATAGAGGTGCTCCCTAATATGGTTGCTCAATGTCAGTCCGACTTCAACTCATATCTGGTTGGAGTCGCCGTCGATGTGCATAACCCATGTTTGGTTACCAATGTCAACTTCAATAAGTCTGGGTTATTCGAAAAAAGTCAGTCAGAAAATCAGCCACTGCTTGTGCTTTGATGGTCGTTCTGGACACGTATGATAGATTGAATTCGCTTAGCTCCATGATCCAATTCAGGATCCGGCCGAAGTGTTCCAACTCAATGACAATGATTTCAATGGGTGATCAGTAATGACTCAGACAGAGTGTGTTTGGCAGAATGACCAAAGCCTATGAGTAGAGATAATGAAATCAAAGATTAGTTCGATAGTGCTTGTTTTTTCTCAGTTCTTTCTAGCGATTTGGACTCGCCAACTTTTCTATTTATGTGTTATCGTATAATTATCTTATTTGAATAAATCTCTCTCACGAAATCATATAAATGTTTCGAAGATGATAGGAATCAAATAGAAAGAGAATACGAATAGACAAACAAAAAAAAAAAGAAAAGAGATTAAAAACATATATGTGGGTAATTCTTATGTGATGGGTTGAGAGTATATGTCCAAACAAGATCAGATCGAAATATCTTGAAACATGACATCCACAAATAAAATCCCTAGAAAAGCCACTCGTAACTAGAGAAATAAAAAGAACATTTTTTTTATGTCAAGAGTCTCCCAAGGGGACATATCCCGCTTGGTTAATTACATCCTGAGTGATCCTCATGAATACTCTCGATAAAAGGGGTTTCATGTATTATCATAGACCTGGAGAAATAGGTCATCAAAGAAATGTTATCCAGTATGGAAAAGTATCGTTGCTTCAAATCCCACACTAAGCCATCGGACAGAGTGAATTTCTCACATCTCAAATGGATAGCGACTCATCGGCATACGAGGCCCACATAATAACCAAAATTGTCTCGACGAGGATATCCTGATACGTCAAAAGCACAAGCGAACCATAAGGGCAGAAGACAAATCGCCATATCCCAAATAGGCGGCAGCTCATCGGCATCGGGTCGTCAAAGCGATATCAACAAGGTCAAGGAGTGATGGGGCTCAATAGGAGTAGTCAAAGGAAGAGGTATTTGTGTTAGGGTACTACGAACCCATCATCCCAAGTCACTATGACCCTAAGTCTACATAATCGTGAAGGTATTCGACCCAACACGTGTTGAGATCTCTAATTAGCAATCTGTGAATTTCGTCGCCCACGAAAATTTTCAGTAGCCCTAAGATCAAAAGAATGAAACTCTATCCCATGATTATTGGTTGGAGCTCCAAAATGTGAAACTTAAACATGTCGAAATGAGAAGATTTCTCAGGAGAAAAAGTGAGAAGCGAGGTTCAGCTACAAAGCTAGAAACGCTCCAAACAACAGCACTTACAGCCCATCTAGGTCGGGAGGCCTTCAAATACCCTATGTGCACCAGACAACCAACTAAATATAAAATGTGTGCTCGACCAGTCAAATTGGAAATCATTAAATCTATTTTGAAATTTTTTAAATCATTAAAACAACAAATCTATGAAATACAATAATGATTACATGTGTTTCAATCTATTTGAATCCATTCTGAAAAATACGGATATATTTATAAATTGCTCTTTTATATTTTTTTTAACCTTTTGTTTCAAATTACATATAAAACAAGAGAATGACACTTCCAAAATTTCAAAATATGATCGATTGAACATTTGAAATAATGTGAAGAAGGTGAATTCTGAATTGAATGATTGAATTACATAGAAGGGTAAATTTGTAAGTAAATGAATTGTTGAGAATTTGCATTTTAAAAAGTTTCTGAAATTTCCAATAAATGCAAATTTTGAAGGAACTTGAATTGGCTAAAATTTAAGCGAAATTGGGTAAAATAGGTAAAACTGCAAATCTAACCTAAAGAGNATTAGGCAATTTTGGTGGAAAGTGGATGCTTTTGGTATTTTTGTAAAAATTGGCCATTTTTTGTTAATTTTTGGGTAATTAGGTAATTTGGAAGGTTTGAAAATGATTTTTGATGAAAAAGTAGGTATTTGGTCAATTTTGGGCATTTTTTGAAATTTGGGGGTATTTTGGTAATTTGGTCAATTTTGGTGGATTTGGAGAACTTTGGGTGAATTTGAGTAAGTTGGATGGCTATGATTGGTTTTAGTGGAGTTTTAAGTGAAATCGATGATTTTGATATT
>JXCR01124269.1:0-23988 GCA_002079205.1 Phalaenopsis hybrid cultivar | reverse complement strand
TTGAAGTCATTAATTAAAGTTCAAAGGGTATATAACTCATAACATTCATATGTTTAGAAGTGAATTTGGGTCTATTTGTAAATTTTTCCAAAATTACAAACATGCCCTTTTGACTATTAAGCTTAATAAATGAAAGATATAAAATGGGAAATCTTAACTAACTGATTTAGAATAACTCACCAACAGATAAAAAATGAATAAAAAATACTTTCATTTTGAAATGAAGTGATTATATCAACAACACAAATTTACAAATATGCCCTCTTACACTAAAACCTTAAAAACTTTTTTCAAGAAAACTCTACATTGAATAAATTTTTCACCAATAAATCAAGTAAATAGAAAAGAATCATGTTATTCAAAGATATNAAAAAGAGCATACCAATTAGCAATAAAAGAAAATATACCCCAAAACAACCTACACCTCAGAGAGCAAAAAGCAAGAAATTCATGAATTACGTATGCAACCCAAAAGAGAGCGTCTCTCTATCTCAGTGATCTGCACCGAGAGTCTGAAGCAATGCGCATCCGGGACAACAAAACCAACTTCCGAAAAGTTGAAACCTGCAAAAAACCCTAAAACAAATCTGCAAAGCAAAGGAATGCAAGATCTTCCTGGCACAAGAAAACCAAGCATCCAGAACCAAAGTATTGGGTGGCAAGNGCACCGAGAGTCTGAAGCAATGCGCATCCGGGACAACAAAACCAACTTCCGAAAAGTTGAAACCTGCAAAAACCCTAAACCAAATCTGCAAAGCAAAGGAATGCAAGATCTTCCTGGCACAAGAAAACCAAGCATCCATAACCAAAGTATTGGGTGGCAAAGACGAAATCAGTAGAGGAAAGCTTAAGACCATGGGTAGGAGATTTTAGTAGAAATATTGCACCCCAAACAAACATCTCGACACAAGAAAAAAAAAAATTTAAAGAGCCCAAAACCTGCTATGATCAATAACGCAAAAATTAAAACCATATCACCAAAAACCGTGCAAGATGGCCATATATATTCAAAATCTTGACATTATATATATATATATAATCAAAATCTTGAAGTCATTAATTAAAGTTCAAAGGGTATATAACTCATAACATTCATATGTTTAGAAGTGAATTTGGGTCTATTTGTAAATTTTTCCAAAATTACAAACATGCCCTTTTGACTATTAAGCTTAATAAATGAAAGATATAAAATGGGAAATCTTAACTAACTGATTTAGAATAACTCACCAACAGATAAAAAATGAATAAAAAATACTTTCATTTTGAAATGAAGTGATTATATCAACAACACAAATTTACAAATATGCCCTCTTACACTAAAACCTTAAAAACTTTTTTCAAGAAAACTCTACATTTAATAAATTTTTCACCAATAAATCAAGTAAATAGAAAAGAATCATGTTACTCAAAGATATTATCCATTTAATCATTTTTTTATGGCGAGAGCAAGAACAAGAAGGGAAATATGGCAAGAGCAGCACCATGTTGGGAATGCAAGAACAGGAAGTGAAATATGGCGAGAGCAGCCATATTGAGTAACCTCGATCTACCAGATGATTATGATGTGTTATTCGTAGATTTGGATGAAGAGCAATCTGATGCTATTNGGAATGCAAGAACAGGAAGTGAAATATGGCGAGAGCAGCCATATTGAGTAACCTCGATCTACCAGATGATTACGATGTGTTATTCGTAGATTTGGATGAAGAGCAATCTGATGCTATCTGTAGCATCTCTGAGGGAGGAGTAAATACCCTAGCCCATGTTCGACACGCATTAGAGAATTTATCAACAGAAAAATATGATTTCATGATGAAAGAAGACTTTGGGTGACGTTGTGCCATCAAGTAAATAGAAAAGAATCAAGATATTCAAAGACATTATCCATTTAACTCATTAATAAATACAATAATTCATAGGAAATTCAAAATAAATTTAAAATGGCTTATGAATTTTTAAGGTTGCTTAGAATCTCATTCCAAACATCTCTGTAAAATTTCGAGGTTTCTAGATGTCATTATGATTAATTATTAATTTTTAACCAAAAATAGGCCAACAATTCAAATAATTTAAAAAAAAAATCAAAAATTCACAAAATTTTTGCGAAAATCTTTTGACTTCAATAAAAATCTCCAAAAATAATTTCAAGTTAATTTGAATTCTTCCAAGTCAAAATATTCAAAACCATAAAAATCATAAAAATAGAACCACTTTAAATCATAAAAATTCCTAAAAATTTGTATAGCTAGTTTTATAAGATCTATAATTACTTTCCTGAGTGATTTATAGTATCTTATAAACACTAATCATTTTAAATAGTTATATATGTTTCATAAGCATATATAAGGCAACTAAAATAAAATTCNATTTTTAACCAAAAATAGGCCAACAATTCAAATAATTTAAAAAAAAAATCAAAAATTCACAAAATTTTTGCGGAAATCTTTTGACTTCAATAAAAATCTCCAAAAATAATTTCAAGTTAATTTAAATTCTTCCAAGTGAAAATATTCAAAACCATAAAAATCATAAAAATTCCTAAAAATTTGTATAGCTAGTTTTATAAGATCTATAATTACTTTCCTGAGTGATTTATAGTATCTTATAAACACTAATCATTTTAAATAGTTATATATGTTTCATAAGCATATATAAGGCAATTAAAATAAAATTCAAATAAAATTTAAATAAAATCCATAAAATTCAAAGAATTCAAATAAAATCTCTTGATTAAAAATTAGAACGAACGAATCAACACGTTGAAATTTTAATAAAAGGGCGTCGATTTGGCTTATCTCACTTTTCTCACTTAGTACCTTTATGTGTCGTACGACAATAATCGTAGTTATAGGATTAGGTAGTGGTGAGATTGATGTGTATGTATTATGGTGCTTATTTTATTTGCTTGTTAGAGTGAATGTTTAGAACCAGTAAATAGCTTTGTTTTGTTAATTGCATTTCTTTTGCATGCTAGCCTAAGTTGTCTTAGTTTTCTTTAGATATTTCTATGATGTCATATTAAGTTTAGGATATGCTAATTTTATTTTGTAGGGTTGTTGTAGTAAACTTACGTGGTTATAGTAAACTTAAGTTTCTTTTTTTGCAGTACGTTTTCTTTTTTAGAGTTAGAGTTTTATCATTGTTGGTCAACTATTAATATCTAAATTATTCAGGTGAAGATGAACAAGAAAACGAATGTTGAACGTCAACTACACCAATAATGATATTCAGATGACATTTTTGACCGATGAGTCTATCATAGGTCAAGAACTAGATACCCTTTGTTGTCTTTGTCAAGTTGTGTTACTTTTTCTTGTGCTCGATAGATCAGCCCAAATTTCAGGTTGTTTCTTTGTAGTGTTTTTTGTCTGGTTTTTGGTAGATTCATTAAGGGCTAAATTTTCTACCCCAACATAATTGTTTCAACATAGATTTTCAAAAACTAATTGAAATTCAAAACAAAATAAAAAAATAAAATAATTGCATTCACACCTTAGAACATCATGCATTTAAAATAACATAATTGATAATTATTTAAAATTGAGTAGAAACCAATTTGTAATTTAAGAATAGCCATGAAAAAATCATTTTATGCATTCGAATTGCATATAGATTATATTTATTATCTTCTAGCGCTCACTCATTGGACGAAAAAGGTTGATTTATCCCTTAAGGATCATTACCTTATAAAGCAAGCCTGTCTTTATATATCGGTTGGCCTGATGAACAAATCATGTGTACTCATTATCAAGGGCATGCATGTCGATACAAAACTTGCTCTATTCACTCTCCACTAAGATTTAACCAAAATAACAAAATACTTAAGTGTGGTGAGTTATAAAATTTAAATTGTAAAAGTATGTTTGCATTATTCTTATGATATTAAGCATACCAGTCATATTTAAGCATTTTTATTTTTATAATCAAGTTGTAAGACTTATCTTTTCCTAATAAATAACAACATATCATATCCTACATTCGTTGAGACCAGTCATATATGATTTTATTGTGGTTGAGTGGTTTAGATGGCAGCCATTTCCAGACATGGTTGTAAGTTCATGACATTATTTGTCTGCTTGTTTGTTGTGTTTCTCTTCTTTAGACAAGATTCTGAGGTTTTACTTCTTTTGGTGAACCTCACATTTAGTCATTGAATTCTAAAAGTTATTTGTTTAGTTACGACATAAATCCTTACCTCCTTGGCTTTCTCACGGTCATATATAGTGTGATTTAAGTCTTAAAATTTTAATAAAATGTCAGCTAAAATATCAACTAAATCTTCTTCAAAATACAAAGTTAAAGAGGGCTGAGATGTCACTCAGTTTTCTTTGTATCTTCGACATTCGTAACTTTTTTTCTTTAGGTTCTATAAATAAAATTTTAATTTGTGAGCATTTCCATTTGATTCCAATAATAAATCATGAATAATAAACTTCAAAATTCCTTGAAGGCAGAATAATAGTCTTAATTGAGAGTGTTTTATAAAGAAAGTTTATTTCTTAAGATGTTATTAACTATAAGGGTTTACCCTTATAGAAAACTAGTAACCCAAATTAATCTAAACTCTATCTAATTTTCAGATTATGTAAGGGAAAGATCTGTTGGTATAATGCAGACTATACAAATATCCTTTTTTTTTCATTTAAATGATTGAACACATTATGAAGCAATATTTTCATCTTTTGAGATGGAATATACTTTTGATATCATATTCGATTATTTAAATAATTAATTATTTGAGATATTGTCGATCTTTATTTCAAACCAATATAATAATAAAACCAACTTGGCCCAAGTAAAAAATCCTTCAATAAATCATTACTTTTTCAAGAGGACTACGCGAGTGCATCTAAATCATTGAAATCTTTCTAATGAATCCCTTCGTGCTCAAATCAAACTCTGTTTGTGAGTTTGTTAAGCCTACGATAAATTGGAAAATGATTTCAATAATAAAAAGAATAATCCAAATAAATCATCCAAAATAAACTCAAATCAAAAGCAAAATTTAACCAAAATAAATATGTGCCAAAAACACTTAATTTAATCTAATAAAATCAACTAAAAGCTTCCACTCAAAATTCATCAAAATTTTCTCTTGTATGACGGGGCCCTCATTTTAACCTGAAATATCTTGTGATGGGGCTCACTTTGACCAAAATTTATTACATTACGGAATTTCTTATATGTTTCTCTACGAAATGAACAAAACTTACAATTTTAGCCATAAACACCCCCACTGATAACCACCTATCCAATTAAAATAAAATAACTTGAGCAAGAGATCACCTCTATCAAAACGAATAGTAGCACTAGACTTTTTGTATCTTCCTATTTCAATTGAGGTATTCTTCTCATTTTGGGCCACAACTACCCTAACCACCTTTTTGAATTTCAATTTCACTCCCATTTTCAAATTTCCGTCAACATCCCCATAACAATTCCCTAGAAAAAATTACCCCTCAACCCCTTTGATCATTCCAACTGAGCCCCTCATTCCCTCTTGCCTAAACTCCCTCACCCTACTGTCCTTTTTAGAAAACCAAGCCCCTCCTCCCCCTCTCTCCCTCATTCCTCCACACTAAGGCCTAAATCCGTCACTCTCTCACTCGCTCCCTCACATCCATGCACCAAAGGCGAGACTCATCTTCAAGAAGAAGAGCACATCAAAATAAGGTCAACAAAGAGTTTCCACCCAAGAGCAAAAGTATAACCCCTTCATCTACTTTTCATATCATATGTTAGGAAACTCGTGTTTACATGCTTGATTTTAAATTCCATGTTAAAGGAATTTCATGTTCTTACATGCTTAGATTTAAATTCCAAGCTAAGGAAAACCCATGTGGTTACAAGTTTAGTCTTATAATCCATAATGAAGTAAATCTACATGCGTTAGTTTATGGTCAAGCTAAATCTTCATATGTTAGGTTATGTTTATGTTCAAATTCATGGCTTGCTTGCGTGCATAATTTCTATCCAAGTTAGCAAGTTGGGTAGTATATGTGCATAATGTCCATGAAAGTTAGCAAATTGAGTTTTTTATGTGCATAATTTCCATACAAGTTCGCTAGTTGGTTTGTTTGTGTGCATAATTTTCATTCAAGTTTGCAAGTTGGGATATTCAAGTTTCATGCAAACAAAGGAGCTCATGTTGTGCTTATATGCTTAGAAATGAGTATTCTCGTGTGTTGGGCATTTAGAGTGAGAGTTGTAAACCCATGCAATCATGTTATGATGGTATATATATAAATATATATATATATGTGTGTGTGTGTGTGTGTGTGTGTGTGTCATGTGGTAAAAAAATATGTATTTTCATAAAATTTTCTATAAATTAAATGTGCTCTAAAAAGGATTATTTACTTAAGGGAGCTCTGAAAGAGAGAAGAAATAAAAATAAGTTCATGTATGCCCTAGCTTCTAATCATTCCAAAAACTTATTTCAAACTTTAGATTACTCTAATTCAAGTCATTAAAACCAAAGTACAACCCGTTTTTAAAAAGAAAATAAAATAAAACTATTTCAAAATATAACTTAAAACAATTTNACAACCCGTTTTTAAAAAGAAAATAAAATAAAACTATTTCAAAATATAACTTAAAACAATTTAAAAAAAAAAAGAAACTTAAAACTCTTTCCAAAATACAACTTAAAACAAAAAATCTTCAAAAAGAAACTAAACTCTTACAAATAAATCCTTTTTTTCAAAGCAAACACAAATCATTTTAAAAAGAAACCTAAAAACTCTCTAAATAAAATAAGAACAAACAATTTAATGTAAAATCATTAAACAAACAAAACACATGCAATAAAATTATAAGCTGTCTGGAAATTGCTACTATCTAAACCATCTAATCACATTAAAATCATGTATGACTAGTCTCAATGAATGCGGGATATGATAGCTATTATTTATTAGAAAAGGTAGGCATTACAACTTGATCATAAATCAAGCTTTCTAAGTATCACTGGTACGCATAATATCCTACAACTGATGCAAATATTATTTTTTAAAATTTAAAATTTAATTATTTTATAGCTAATCACACTCAAGTATCTTATTAATTTTGGTTTAACTAAGTGTTGAGTGAACAGAGCATGCTATGTAATAGGTTATGCAAGTCATTGATGATGACTTTTTAGAACATTTATTCATAAGGTTAATTAATATGAAAAAAACATAACTCACTCATTAGGCACTGACACTCAAATGACAAGTCACCCCTTTTCTTGCAATGAGTTGGGGACTAATAATAAGGAGTAGATGCAATATGGAATGTTTTAAACCTAAAGTAATTTTTCGTGATTATTCCTAAATTACAAATAGGTTTCTACCTAATTTTATTTAATATTATTTTAAATGCATTATGTTTATAAGTTTATGAATTCAATGTTTTGTGCAAATTATTTGGTTAGAGTTTCATTTAATTTTGAAAAATTATGTTAAAATTATTTATTTTGAAAAGAAAATATAGCTCTTAATAAGTCTACCGTTAATCCAGAAAAACAAAACAAAAATATAGGCCTAAAATTTAGTTAAACCTATAGAGCAAAACACAAGACGACTAAAGACGATAGGAGTGTACCAATCCTAGACCTTGTCAGACTCCTCAATCAAACGTGTCATCCGAACATCATTGTTGATTTATTTAAGGTTCATCTTTTGCTTCATGTTATTCTCTCTTGAATAATTTGGATGTCAGCAGTTGACCAACCACGATGGACACCCTAGCTTTAAAAAAAAGAAAAGACATAACAATGAAGAAAACCAGCATTACTATGGTAGCCTAGGTTCACTATAGCAACCCTGCAGAATAGAGTTAGCACATGCTAAGCTTACTAAAGTAAATCTACAACAATCAAAACTAACATGCCATAAGAATGCAATATATAGAGAGAATAAACTATTTTATTATTCCTAAATAATGTCTAACAAGCAAACATAATAACAACAAAATGACCTCACCGGCCTAATCCTATGATGTATAAAGATAGCGAGTGTAAAGTACAGGAAAAAATGATGATGATACCCGATCATGATGCTCACAGCTTTCCATCATCTCGTATCATTGCAGTCTCTAATTCAGTTAATCATGAAAGGAAGTTAGCCTAATCCAATAGGAAGATTCAAGTTAGCACCCAAAAGTTGGATCATCTAAAAATCTCCACATGATTCAGGTTAGCACCCAAAAGTTGGATCATCTAAAAATCTCCACATATCTGAGGTAAAAGATTGTTCAAGTTTCATTTTGGATTGTTTCTTTATTAGCAGTTTACTTTACATGTTAGTGGATTTTATGATGAATTTTAAAGTTTATTTTAATCTTAGTGAATTTTATGAGTTTTATATTTTTTTAATCTTAGAACTTTTATTTGAATTTTATTTTAATGTTAATAGAATTTACTTTTAATTTTTTATTTATAACAACCCTAGTCAGTATCTCGCAATTCCATCGTCCCATGGTCATTAGTATTTTAATCTAATTAATTAAGAATAATTAGAAGATTTTTTGTTAGCAACCATGAGTTACCTCATCCAAGGATACCCCGCAAACTAAGTTTGTTTTGTTAGATTTAAATTCAACTCTTATGAATTACATCATGAGTTTCATGGTTTACTTCAATTTCTAGTGATTTATGGATTTTTAGGATTTTAACACTTTCAATTGGTTTAGTGGTTTTGTTGTTTTAATTGATTTAATTTTTATATATCTGGTTTCTTTTTCGTTTACTTGATTCATTGGTGAAGAGTTCATTTGATTTATAATTTACTTGGTGTGGTTATGATCATTTTAATTTACAAAAGTATATTTGTAAAATCATAAGTTTTGACTTAGAACTACTTCAAAGTGTATGTTGTTTATTATATTTTAATATTTTTTTATAAATGATTTAAAGTGATTAATTAGCAGTTTCATTTTATTTGCAATTTCATTTTATTAAGTTTGATGATGAGCAGGCTTTGTTTGCAATTTTAGGAAAAGTTACAAACATGGCCACATTCACCTTCAAATATATGAATTTCAATATTTGAATGTTGTTTAAATCTTTAGTTAATAACTTTAAGTTAGGCTTATTAAGTTTTAAGTTTTATTGTAGGGGTTGAAAAGTAACCAAGGTTGTATATGTAATTTTTTCAAATTACAAATAAAACTCCAATTATTTTTTATTAGTCAAATTTCATTATATTGTTTATTTTAATAATTTATAATCATTTGATTTCAATGTGATGAGTTTCAATTCTTTAATGTTCAAATTGAAGGTTTAAGGATTGTGCATTTGTAACTTTGGTAAATTTACAAATGTAACCTTTCTCAACTTTTGAATAACAAATTTCAGTATATCTTAATTGNTAAATTTACAAATGTAACCTTTCTCAACTTTTGAATAACAAATTTCAGTATATCTTAATTGTTTTTTTTTTTTTGTTTCATTAATGGGTTTCAATTAATTTAGAGATCTTACTGCTTCAAAATGTTCAAATTACTCTTTAAGAGCATATTTGTAATTCTTTAATGTTGGCATATTTTATGTAGAATTTTGTTGATTTGCCTTGCTAATTTTACAAATTTATCTTGAAGTAGTTTGAATGGTGAATTGATCATTTGTTTCAAGATTTTGTTCATTATGGCTGACAATATTTTATAAATTTTTCCAATATTTATGCAAAATTACAGTTTTACCATTACACATGTTTTTGGTGTTTGCCTTGAGGCTTGGCTTAGCCACTTCATCTGATATGTTTTTTTTTAATCAATTTGTTATGTTCTAAAGTTCAATTTTCTATTTTGATTAGATTCCTAGGGAAAAGGGTTTAAAATACAAAATTTTAAAATTACAGATTTACCCATACTCAAGTTTTGGTGATTTTTAAATTTTTAGATGTTAAAATTGTCATTTTAATTCCTAAGTTTAATGGTTGCAATACCCTCTTTAATTTACAATTTATTTTATAATTTTCTAATTCATATCTTAATGTTTATATTTGTTTTTCTAATTAATCGTCAATTTTATGGAAAATTAAAGTTTTTATTTTAAATGATGGTCTCTGATCTTTGGAAAATTATGAAAGATTCCTAAAGATCAGAAGCCTCATATGTTTTAAATTTAAATTAATTGAGTTAAATTTAATTTCTAATGATTTTTAAATGATGTAATGGTTTGAGTTAATTTCTCAATTAATTATGAGTTGAGTTATTTAAGTTATAGTTTAATCGTTTTCCCTTTTCTTCATTTTCATTGAGTTCATAGGATTTTTTTCTTTTATATTTTTATATTTCTTTAAATATGAATTTTAAAAGATGTTTATATGTTTATGGAATTTTTAAATTCAAAAATACTCTATTTATCTATTTAAAACGCACAATTGACGCAGGGCCGACTCGATCCTCAGCATCTCCAAAGTGTCACGCACCACTCTTTCATTGGTTACACTTTCCATGTAGACGTTCAGATGACTCGTGATTTCATTTGGAGTGATCTAAGCTATCTATTTTAAATAAGAGAGCATCGGTTCGTCGTCCCCGCTAGAACTGAGAAACAAAATTGTCCATTGTTTAGAGTGTGATCCAAAAGATCTAATGCCTGAAACTAAAATCTTAAGCATCCAAAAGCATCATCTAGTCTTAACGAACACATACATACTGCTAATAGCACATGCATTGATCATCTATTTCATAAACAGTCAAAACCAAGGGTCTAAGGGATTATTTTGAGCATTACCTGAGCTCGCAAGGTGAGAGGCCTCAATTGGGTTAGATGAAAACGGTTGCCCTGAGCTTGCGCACGCCTCCAAGCATTGATTTGAAGCTTCCTCCACTCATGTGAATTCAACCAAGTGGTGACTCGATTAGGAGTTAGAGGCTACAAAACAAAGGCAATTTGATTGGGGAAGTAGTTTTAGGGCACTTTAAAGCTAATGGGAGGCTTAATTTGGAGTTTTCGTAAGTCTGGTAATGAAGCCAAGCGAAGTCTTGGTGCGGCTTCGGAAAATTGTTGGAGTTTAATGGCGAAAGGCTGGGAAAAATGGTGAGGAAAGATGGTTGAGGGTTTAGTGGGTGATTTGGAAGGGGAAATTATTACTGTCTAACGACCGCATGTGCTCTACATGCGGTAGCGAATGAGGGCACGCGTGTAACGGTGAGCCCTCAGTGAAGATAAATAATCATAATAATAAATTGAAGGTGTGACCCGGCCCGAACCCCGCCCAATAATTGAAAGAACGTATATTTATATCTATCGAATCCCGCCAAATCCAGAATTTCGACATTTTCGATCCCGCCAAATAGTATAAAAGAATATTGGTGTTTTTTTTCGGTTTATGGATGTAGAATTTTTTTATTTTTTCATCTTTGTTCGTATTCGAGAGCTAGGGCAGGGTCTGTTAAATGGATTTCTCTATCGACCAAGAAATGTTGATGGAATATCAAAACGATTGTGAGAATGATGTCAATCAGCTTGGATTATTAGATGCGGTCGGAAGCATTCCGTAGGTAATATAACTTCTTTGTTCATAGTGGTGTTATTAATGGCTTCCAAATGATAGTATTGTGGGGCTTGGATGGTGTGATTACTATAATATTTGATTGTTAAGTTATTTTGTAGGTATTATCATTGTGTTTAAGNTCCGTGCTCCAGAGACTACAATAAATATCTGACGGTAGAATCATCTTGATAGAGATGACAAATCTTTTTTTTTTTTTTTTTTTTTTTTTTTTTTTTACAAGGGTAGTTGAGCCTTATTTAGGTTTTATCATGGGTTTATTATGGTGTTATTATGATTGAATTATGGTAATATTTCTGTATTTTAAGCTTTCAAGAATCTTTTTGTTATTATGGTAGTATTGTTGTAGTATTATGATTGTATTATGTATCATGGTGTTATTTATTGTTATATCTAATTAATGATTTTACTAGTGTTATATTCGGGGTAAGTAATGTTATTTTGGTGTTATCATAGTTTTATTATGCTAGTATTTTTGCATTTTTGGCTTTGAAGTATATTTTTCTGTTATTATGGTATTATTTATGTGATATTAAGATTGCATTATGTATTATGTTATTATTGATTTATCGTTTCATACCAGCATGATTGTATTTATTAATTGGTTTCGTTGAAGCATTATTTTGTGATTCTAATAGTGGCATTGTTGAAAGTTGCAGCTGCCCGAGCCTTTAACGGTGTGCATTGATACAATTGTGAATAGTTTGCTTCGCGCGGTAGTTCATAATGAGAAGGAAGCCTATGAAAATTATTGTGCATATGCACACCATATTGGATTCATTGTGCGAAAGGACTACGTTGGTTTTTGGCCTAATTAAAAAATGATTAAGACAAAGGATGTCATTTGTGGTAAGACTGGTTTTAAGAAAGAATTGAATAATAATGTGGCGGTGAAGTACAGAAGAGGAGACACAAGGACTGGTTGTCTAACCATTATCCGATATGTCGTGGATGTAGAAGGTAACTGGTCGGTTAAGAAATTTATAGAAAGTCATAACTATCCTTTGACGGCAGACGGTGACAAACATCTATTGCGTTCCAGCAGAAAAAATGAGTGATGTCAGTGCACAAGTGCTCAGATCGATGACACAATCAGGGATCAGAACAAGCGATGTCATTAGTTTTCTGGCTACAAAATTTGAGGGAGTTGAAAATCTTGATTGCACGAAGAAGGGCGCATATAACTTCATACAAAGAGAAAAATGGCAAGATTGAAAATGGGGACGCTAATTCTCTACTTAGATTGTCCACTGAGAGGCAAGCAGAGGATACGATGTTTGCAAGGGACGTCCAAATTAATGAGTCTGGAAGTTTATTTAATTTTTTTTGGAGTGATGGGATATTCAGGCTTGATTACGATTGCTTTGGGGATGTCATAATATTTGACACAAGTTATAGATTAAATAAATACAATTTATGTTGTGCTTCTATTGTCGGTGTGAACCACCACTGCAGAACGTTCTATTTGAAGTTGGTTTTTTGTCAGATGAAACAGTGATCATTCAAGTGGCTATTTAAATTATTTATCCGGATTATGGACAACAAGCACCCGATGACAATATTCACTGATCAGAATCAAACAATGGTCAGAGTCATTACAGAGTGTCTTCCGCACACAAGACATTGAATATGCCAATGGCATATTTACAAGAAATTGTCTTCAAAACTACATTGTGGTGTAAGCACCAAGAAAGTCAATGAGCTTTTTTTATAAATGCATGGCTAGGTGTAACTCCGAGAAGTTTGAAGAAACTTGGCATACAATGATTCAGATAGGAAATTCATATGAGAATGTTTCATTGAGTAGTTTGTACAATATCAGACATAAGTGGTCAACAGCTTTCAATAAAAAAATATTTGGAATGAGAATCCTTTCAATACAAAGAAGTGAGTCTATGAATAACATTTGTCATAATGCCTCCAAGCCAACAAACACCCTCACTGAGAGTTTCTTGGGTCTTGAAAATATCATGAAAGCTTGGATAATTAATGAGAAAGATAAAGATTTTAAATCTGAAGTTTGCAATTGTTTCCGCTGTAAAAAGTAGTCATGTGTTGAGGCAAGGTGTTTTAGTTTGTACGATGAAGTTATATTCAATATTTGAAGCAAAGTTGTTACATGTTTTGTGTGGACTTGCTATGGAGTGCTCACCCACCGAAGATTCGAAATTTTATGTTAGAAACTTAGATAATGAGCACACAGTCAGACCACAGATTGTTAAGGTCGATAAACATAATTCTGAAATTATATGTAGTTGTAAGAAATTTGAAATGATGGGTATATTATGTGCTTACACTCTAAGGGTGCTTAACCATGAGAATATAAAAAAGATCCCTGATAAATATATTTTATTACGGTGGTCGGTTCATGCAAAGAGGGATTTATATAACTATGGTTGTAAACATTTGAAAGATTCGCAAACTTCTATAACTTGTTTGGGTGGACTCATATATCAAACACACGTTCATAAATTTGCATATCGGATCAGCATATTAACCCAAGGTAATGAACTTGCTGAAAAAAAACGTGCTGGAAAAATTAATAAAACTAACACTCGAATCTGAAGTCATATTGAATGGGAGAGACCATCAGAAAATGTCAATGTCAAAGAAGAAAAAGACACCGAATAAACCACACAATTTGAAGGACCCAATGAAAATGCTGCCAAAAAGAGTTTCTAATGCTAGGTTAAAAGGTTTTTGGGAGAAGAATAACCGATCAAAAAGTAAGATTGAAAAATCACTATAATATTAGTTATGTTATATTCTTCTATTATTTTGGTTGTATGTTGCGTTACACCTCACTAACAACATTGCTTTGCAGGAAATGATAAAGAAGTTGGATCAAGTCAAGAAATATTTCACCCATCAAACTCAAGCCTATTTTCAATGTCGGATAAGTATAGTCAGGTACATAACTTAAAATTCGAAACAGCTTATGATTTGTGAACTAATTTCGAATTGACATATGTACTTATATTCACATGTGATTGCTCAAAATCTGCAGGAATTGTCTGCATCACTGCCCACAGACACAAGCACGAGCTTATTGATGGACCTAGAAGATGATGTGTGAAATATCAAGTGATTGCAACGATCTATTGTTTGTAATTTTGAAATTAATGTATTTTTTGCAGTGTGAATATTGTTTGATATTTTGCTTTAAACGATTTTATGATTAAAATATTTGTTTAAGTTTGCGTTCAATATTACTAAAATATTCCAGAAGTATTACCGCAATACAACTTAAATATATAGCAGCGCTGGCAGAAGAATATATCTTGGTTGATTGAAATATTCCTATGGTATATTCACTACTCTGCGGTCGTATCTGGATTGTTCCGAGTATATATTTCTAATACGACTGATATATAACATCTATCAATAATTAAATAATATTGGAATATGATCCGTGTAATTTCAAATATTTTGATAATTTTTCTTTATTTTTTCTTTACTTTGCGATGAATATTAGCAAAATATTCCCGAAATATTACCGCAATACAACCAATATATTGCAGCGCTGGCGGAAGAATATAGCTTGGTTTGAGTTGAATATTCTTTTGTTATATTCACCACTCCACGGTCGTATCTGGGTTGTTCCGAGGATATATTTATATTATTAAGTTGTTTTCATTCATTTGAACACAAATATTGTCTAAATATTACGGTTTGATTAAACTATTTTCAGGGTGAGGTATTCACAAAATAGCGACCAATAATTAAATAACATTGGAATAAACTCCGTGGGATTTCAAATATTTTGAGAATTTATCTTTATTCTTTCTTTAATTTGCGTTGAATATTAACAAAATATTGCTGAAGTATTACCGCAATACAACCAATAAATAACAGCGTCGGGGAGGAATATATCCTGGTTTGATTGCAATATTTAGAAAATAGTGTCAATATTGCGGTTTGATTAAAATGTTTTCCACAAAATACTATTAAGTTATCTTAGTAATACCTCGATATCACCAAAAAAATACAAAAATACAATCATGATAGAGGCAACATAACAGCAACATTATCACTATCATTTTAATAATATCATAATATTACCACAATAATACAAGAATACGACCATAACATTAATATTACCTTAATATTCTTGCTGAGAGAATACACGAATATTATGTACATTATGAAATAAAACATATATTAACAGTGAAATAAGTCTACTGATTATGATATTGTACCCACAAACAAATATTTTGTGCAAGTTACACCCTAAATCTTGGTATTTCTGTCTGTCATCTNCAAGATAATAGATAGAACTAGTTCCATTGTAAGATATATAATTTGAAGTGCATAAAAAGAGAATTTTATGCATACACACACAAGCACACGCACGCATAAGCACAAGCACAAGCACAAGCACAAGCACTAGCACTAGTATGTATTCGTGATACCTTTTGCCAAGTAAAATAGCGCAAACTATCAGTTATCTACAAACAAGATGACAAATAGAACTAGTTTCATTCCCTTTGATGAACCTAGGGCAAACTAACACTCATCTACAAACAAGATAGCAGATAGAACTAGTTTCATTCCCTTTGATGGACCTTCTTTGAATTTTACTTATATTTTAGCACATCAAAAGGANAACGTCGTTGCACACGGCTTTGTGCATCTAGTTGAGTAATGAATCATACATTTTTCACTTCCCATCACCCAAATCAGCAATCAATAAAACCCAATGTTTGTTGTTCAGAACAGGAATCATAATGATATCAGCTTTTAGAACTGCTTCTTTGGTGATATGACCCATAAATGATGCAGTGTTATTCATTTTATGATAAGTTTGTATAATAAAACAAAGTGTTAACATATTCATATGGTTGTTGAAATTCTAAATATAATTAAATATGGTTATTTAGATAAGTAGATGCGATCTTACCTAGTATAATGACGATACATAAATGTAAGGCCTAAAAAAGGATGATTTGCATTCCTCTTATTGCTCAAAATCATCGATTGAGCGTCGACATGGTCATTTACAATCATGTCATTGCACAATAACTCTATCATTGTCTGGTGATCTATAAAAATGTCTTTCATGTGCAACATAACATCATTCCTGCATAATAGTACAAATTCCAAATATAATAAAGAAGTTTTCATTCACTTAATCACAAAAGAAGTGCATTATAAAAGACGCACATTTACTCACTCGTTCATGTATTTTGACATGCTTGATCGATCACCGTCTGTGTTTCAGCTGATACCATAGATCTGCACGGATAGCCGATCTGGGGAACAGCTAGAAGAGGCTACAAAAAAAATTATGCTACATCTGAAATACACAGGTAATTTAGATGATATAAGACAATGTATAAAAAATAAATTTCAAATAACACATTAACAACATCTGGCTGATCTCCTAAAGTTGTTAATGATAGGACAATTGATCCTTCTACTTCTTCGTCTTCAATTCCTTGTTCCTCTACAATGGAGTTCGTATGTACAGTAGGAAATACAAATATTTGAATACTCATCTTTGCTACAGAGTCTATTATTGGTTCTTCAGCTATTTGTTGTTCTTTTATTATGGGAGTGGTATGTAGAACAACATCTTTATCGGGTAACATCGGCTCATCGACTTCCCTTGTTATTTTTCTTCTCTTCAATTCGAAGGCAGTAAAAGGCAAACTTACTGTTTTCTTTCTTCTGCTCTGTCTGCCCTTAACCCTTTGTATTACGCTGACAACGGACCGTTCATGGATGTCATCAACTTTATCTCCTTCAACATGGGTTCCTTCTTCTCCTCATGATTTCTGTCATGGTTGGAGTCCTCATGATTTTTTTATCGTAAAAGAGAAGTGGGAGCCCAACAGAACATTGATGTTACCCAGCATTCAACTTCTGTGGAAGAGAGGGAATCCAGCCGCCGGGTTTTGTGGGAGAAGAAGGAACCCCTGTTGAAGGAGATAAAGTTGATGACACCCATGAACGATCCGTTGTCAGCTTAGTACAAAGGATTAATGGCAGACGAAGCAAAAGAAAGAAGTCTGTGAGTTCGCCTTTCACTGCCTTCGAATTGAAGAGAAAAAAAACAACAGGGGAAGTCGATGAGCTGATGTTACCCGATAAAGATGTTGTTCTACATACCACTCCCATAGTAAAAGAACAACAAATAGCTGAAGAACCAATAATAGACTCTGTAGCAAAGATGAGTATTCAAATATTTGTATTTCCTACTGTACATACGAACTCCATTGTAGAGGAACAAGGAATTGAAGACGAAGAAGTAGAAGGATCAATTGTCCTATCATTAACAACTTTAGGAGATCAGCCAGATGTTGTTAATGTGTTATTTGAAATTTATTTTTTATACATTGTCTTATATCATCTAAATTACCTGTGTATTTCAGATGTAGCATAATTTTTTTTGTAGCCTCTTCTAGCTGTTCCCCAGATCGGCTATCCGGGCAGATATATGGTATCAGCTGAAACACAGACGGTGATCGAGCAAGCAAGTTAAAATACATGAATGAGTAAATGTGTCTTTAATACTGCACTTTTTTTGTGATTAAGTGAATGAAAACAACTAGTTTATTATATTTGGAATTTGTACTATTATGCAAGAATGATATTATGTTGCACATAAAAGACATTTTTATATATCGCCAGACAATAGTAAAGTTATTGTGCAATGACATGATTGCAAATGACCATGTCGACGCCCAAGCGATGATTTTGAGCAATAAGGGGAATGCAAACCATCATTTTTTAGTTCTTACATTTATGTATCGTCACTATACTGGGTAAGACTATATCTACTTATATAAACAACCATATTTAATTATATTCAAAATTTCAACAACCATATGAATATTTTAACACTTTATTTTATTATACAAGCTTATAATAAAATGGGTAACACCGCATCATTTATGGGTCATATCACCAAATAAGCAGTTTTAAAAGCTTATATCATTATTATTCATGTTCTGAACAACCAACACTGGGTTTTATTGGTTGCTGATTTGGGTGATGGGAAGTGGAAAATGTATGATTCATTACCCATCCAGATGCACAAAGTCGTGTGCAACAACGTTGTAAGTTACTCTCAATCGTTAAAGCTATCATAAAATGGAAAATATTTTGTTCATTCACTGATCATTAATTAACTGTGTAGATCAAACAATTTGCCCATGATGTTTAGGGCTAAACCCGGGAAATGGAAACTTTCAATGGTTAGAGGTGTTCCCGTACAAACCAATAGTGTTGATTATGGAATGTTTGTTTGCAAATTTATGCAAAAATTAATAAAAACTACAGACATGATTGGAGTGAAGATCTGAGATGGCTGACAGAAATGCCAAGATTTAGGGCATAGTTTGTACAAGATATTTGTTTGTCGGTACAATATCACAATCAGTAGACTTATTTCACTGTTAATATATGTTTTATTTTATAATGTACATAATATTCGTGTATTCTCTCAGCAAGAATATTAAGATAATATTAATGTTATAGTCGTATTCTTGTATTATTGTGATAATATTATGGTATTATTAAAATGATAGTGATAATGTTGTTATTATGTTGTCTCTATCATGATTGTATTTTTGTATTTTTTTGGTAATATCGAGGTATTACTAAGATAATAGTATTTTGTGGAAAATATTTTAATTAAACTGCAATATTCACACTATTTTCTAAATATTGCAATCAAACCACGATATATTCCTCCCTGACACTGTTATTTATTGGTTGTATTGTGGTAATACTTCAGCAATATTTTGGTAATATTCAACGCAAACTAAAGAAAGAATAAAGATAAATTCTCAAAATATTTGAAATCCCACGAGTTTATTCCAATGTTATTTAATTATTGGTCGTTATTTTGTCAATACATCACTCTGAAAATAGTTTAATCGAACCGCAATGATTAGACAATATTTGTGTTCAAATGAATGAAGACAGCATAATAATATAAATATATCCTCAGAACAACTCAGATACGACCGTGGAGTGGTGAATATAACAAAATAATATTTCAATCAAACCAAGATATATTCCTCCGCCAGCGCTGCTATATATTGGTTGTATTGCGATAATATTTCGGGAATATTTTAGTAATATTCAACGCAAAATAAAGTAAAAATAAAAAAAAATTATCAAAATATTTGAAATCACACCGATCTTATTCCAATATTATTTAATTATTGCTAGATGTTATATATCAGTCGTGTTAGAAATATATACTCGGAACAATTCAGATACGACCGCGTAGTGAATATAGCAAAAGAATATTCCAATCAAACCAAGATATATGCTTCCGCCAGCGTTGTTATATATTAAAGTTGTATTGTGGTAATACTTCTGGAATATTTTGATAATATTGAACGCAAACTTAAAAAAATATTTTAATCATAAAATCGTTTAAAGCAAAATATCAAACAATATTCACACTGCAAGAAATACATTAATTCCAAAATTACACACAATAGATTGTTGCAATTACTTGATATTTCACACATCATCATATAGGTCCATCAATAAGCTCGTGTATGTGTCTGTGGGCAGTGATGCTGACAATTCCTGCTGATTTTGAGCAATCACATGTGAATATAAGTACATATGTCAATTCAAAATAAGTTCACAAATCATAAAACGTTTCAAATTTTAAGTTATGTACCTGACTATACTTATCCGACATTGACAATAGGCTTGAGTTTGATGGGTGAAATGTTTCTTGACTTGATCCAACTTCTTTATCATTTCCTGTAAAACAATGTTGTTAGTGAGTTGTGACGCAGCATACAACCAAAATAATAGAAGAATATAACATAACTAATACTATAGTGATTTTTCAATCTTACTTTTTGATCGGTTATTCTTCTCTCAAAAGTCTTTTAACCTAGCATTAGAAACTCCTTTTGGCCGCATCTTCGTTGGGTCCTTCAAATTCTGTGGTTTATTCGGTGTCTTTTTCTTCTTTGACATTGACATTTTATGATGGTCTCTCCCATTCAATATGGTTTCAGATTCGAGTGTTAATTTTATTAATGTTTCCAACACGTTTTTTTCAGCAAGTTCATTACCTTGTGTTAATATGCTGATCCGATATGCAAATTTATGAACGTGTGTTTGATATATGAGTCCACCCGAACAAGTTACAGAAGTTCGCGAATCTTTCAAATGTTTATAACCATAGTTGTTATATATATCCCTCTTTGCATGAACGGACCACCGTAATAAAATATATTTATCAGAGATCTTTGTTATATTCTCATGGTTAAGCACCCTTAGAGTGTAAGCACATAATATACTCATCATTTCAAATTTCTTAGAACTACATATAATTTCATAATTACGTTTATCGACCTTAACAATCTGTGGTCTGACTGTGTGCTCATTATCTAAGTTTCTAACATAAAATTTGGAATCTCCGGTGGCTGAGCACTCCACAGCAAGTCCACACAAAACATGTAACAACTCTGCTTCAAATATTGAATATAACTTCCTCGTACAAACTAAAACATCTTGCCTCAACACAGGACTGCTTTTTACAGTAAAAATAATTGCAGA
Source organism: Phalaenopsis hybrid cultivar (assembly GCA_002079205.1). Lineage (NCBI taxonomy): Eukaryota > Viridiplantae > Streptophyta > Magnoliopsida > Asparagales > Orchidaceae > Phalaenopsis > Phalaenopsis hybrid cultivar. The sequence goes on along the minus strand of JXCR01124269.1, from coordinate 2,947 downwards.
CTTTAGATTTAAAATCTTTATCCTTCTCATTCATTCTCCAAGCTTTCATGATATTTTCAAGACCCAAGAAACTCTCAGTGAGGGTGTTTGTTGGCTTGGAGGCATTATGACAAATGTTATTCATAGACTCACTTCTTTGTGTTGAAAGGATCCTCATCCCAAATATTTTCTTATTGAAAGCTGTTGACCACTTATGTCTGATATTGTATAAACTATTCAACGAAACATTCTCATACGGATTTCCTATCTGAATCATTGTATGCCAAGTTTCTTCAAACTCATCGGAATTACACCTAGCCATGCATTTATAAAAAAAGCTCATTGACTTTCTTGGTGCTTACACCACAATGTAGTTTTGAAGACAATTTCTTGTAAATATGTCATTGGCATATTCTATGTCTTGTGTGTGGAAGACACTCTGCAATGGCTCTGACCATTGCTTGATCCTGATCAGTGAATATTGTCATCGGGTGCTTGTTGTCCATAATCCGGATAAATGATTCGAATAGCCACTTGAATGATTCAACTGTTTCATCTGACAAAAAACCAACTTCAAAAAGAACGTTCTGTCAGTGGTGGTTCACACCGACAATAGGAGCACAACATAAATTATATTTATTTAATTTATAACTTGTGTCAAATATTATGACATCCTCAAAGCAATCGTAATCAAGCCTGGATATCTCATCACTCCAAAAGAAATTCAATAAACTACCAAACTCATCAATTTGGACGTCCCTTGCCAACAACGTATCTTCTGCTTGCCTCTCAGTGAACAATCTAAGTAGAGAATTAGCGTCCTCATTTTCAATCTTGTCATTTTTCTCTCTTTGTATGAAATTATAAGCACCCCTTTTCGTGCAATCAAGATTTTCCACACCCTCAAATTCTGTAGCCAGAAAACTAATGGCATTGTTTGTTCTGATCTCTGATTGTGTCAACGATCTGAGCACTTGTGCACTGACATCATTCATTTTTTGTTGGAACGGATTAGATGTTTGTCATCGTCTGCCGCCAAAGGATAGTTATGACTTTCTATAAATTTCTTAACCGACCAATTACCTTCTACATCGACGACATATCGGATAATGGTTAGACAATCAATCTTTGTGTCCCCTCTTTTGTACTTCACTCTCACATTATTATTCAATTCTTTCTTGAAACCAGTCTTACCACAAATGAAATCTTTTGTCTTAATCATTTTTTAATTAGGGCAAAAACGAATGTGATCCTTTCGCACAATGAATCCAATATGGTGTGCATATGCACAATAATTTTCATAGGCTTCTATCTCATTACGAACCACCGCGCGAAGCAAACTATTCACAATTGCATCAATGCACACCGTTAAAGGCTCGGGGAGCTGCAACTTTCAACAATGTCACCATTAGAATGATAAAATAATGTTTCAACGAAACCAACTAATAAATACAATCATGCTGGTATGAAATGATAAATCAATAAAAACATAATACATAAAACAATTATAATACCACCTAAATAATACCATAATAACAGAAAAGTATACTTCAAAGCCAAAAATGTAAAAATACTAGGATAATAAAACCATGATAACACCAAAATAACACTACTTACACCGAACATAAGACTCCAGTAAAATCATTAATTAGATACAACAATAAATAAAATCATGGTACATAATACAACCATAATACTACAGTAATAATACCATAATAGCACAAAGATTCTTGAAAGCTAGAAATGCAAAAATACTAACATAATACAACCATAATAACACCAGAATAAACTCATGATAAAACCTAAATAAGAATCAACGACCCTTGTAAGCAAAAAAAAAAGAATAGCAACCACGATAATACTGGAAGGATAATACTATTACTACAACATAAACACAATGATGATAGTTACAAAGTAACATATCAATCAAATAATATAATAATCACATCATCTGAGCCCCGCAATACTATCATTTGAAAGTCATTAATAGCACCACCCTGAACAAAGAAATTATATTACCTGCGGAATGCTTCCAGCCGCAGCTAATAATCCAAGATGATTGGCATCATTCTCACGATCGTTTTGAGATCTCATCAACATTTCTTGGTCGATAAAAAAATTCATTTAACAGACCCTACCCTAGCTCTCGAATACGAACAGAGACGACAAAATAAAAAAAAATCTGCGTCCATAAACCGAAAAAAAAAACACTAACATTATTTTTTTCTATTTGGCGGGATCGAAAATGTCAAAATTCTGGATTTGGCGGGATTCGATAGATCCAAATATATGTTATTTCGATTATTGGGCAAGGTTCGGGCTGGGTCACGCCTTCAATTTATTATTCTACTTATTTATCTTCACTAAGGGACCACCGTTACACTCGTACCCTTTTCATTCGCTACCGCATGTAGAGCACATACGGTCGTCAGACATAATAATTTCCCCATTTGGGAGAAGAATTTGGGAGTGTGTGCTTTTTTTGTTACTCTCGAGTTGGAGGTTTTTCATCGCAATGGGGATCTCAGATTATGATGGGGAGTAATCAGGGAGGCTTAAAGGTGCTCAGGGAGGGCTTAGACCATGGAAATGGGTTTGGTCTCTTTTTTGAAAATTTGGGTAAGGGTCATTGATGGCCATAGTGAGGAGCTTGGCATGGGATGGAGGGACATGATGGCTTGGCTTGAGCTTGGATGATGGCTTGTGCTTGTCTTTATCGGCTTAGTTCATTGGATTTTGGTTTTGGTGGCTAAGACCCATGGTTATAAGCTTTGGTGTTTTTGTCCATTGGACTTGATTTTTTCATGAGATGTTTAGGATTGTTGACTCGTCCTTGGCCCATCTTATCATGACGAGGGACATGTGATTAAATTAAACTTGGTTTGGGTTATTGTCTCAAGGAGGTTTAGCATGGGGGCATTTGATTTGACTTGTCATGGGAGTGAGGAGTTGGTGGCTTGGGTGGCTT
>JXCR01124266.1:35739-72444 GCA_002079205.1 Phalaenopsis hybrid cultivar | reverse complement strand
TATATATATATATATATATATATATATATATATATATATATATATATATATTAAAAATATTTAAATAAATAATATTAAAAATATTATTACATTTTTGAGTGTTTTGTTTGATATTATTTTCTGTACTTTTACTTTTGTATATGTAGTTCAGGATATCAAGGTTTAGTATCTTACAATTTTGAGTTATGATGAACTATAAGAAAATCCAAAAACAAAAAGAACTTCACTGTTTACAAGAAATGGCGAACACATCACATAGTAACACTGGTAATAAAAAAATTGAAAATGAACATCATCATGTTCAAAGACCTTTAAGGGACTATGCCAACCCTACAGTGGATGAAATTCACATAAGCATACAAACCCTTGCTATAGCGGCTAACTCATTTGAACTGAAACCCGCTATAATCTAAATGGTACAAAACAACAGTTTGAAGGAACAACATCGGAGGATCCTAACTTACACCTTGCTAGCTTTCTAGAAATGTGTGCTACATTTAAGTACGACTATGCAACAAATGATATTGTTAGACGACTTTTTTCTCTTGTCCTTAAGGGCTAAAACTAAGATGTAGTTAAACTCATTATCACCTGGATCTATCAGAACTTGGGGAGATTTAGCGCAGATATTCTTATCCAAATATTTTCCACCTTAAAAAATTACTATTCTTAGAATGATATTATCTCATTTACTTAATATGAAAGTGAGTCAATATATGAAGCTTGGGAATGATTTAAGGAACTCCTTAAGAGGTGTCCACATCACGCTTTTCCAAAGTGGTTGATTATTCAACCATTTTATAATGTGTTAGTAGAATTCCTTAAATTTATTATTGATGTTATTGTTAAAGGATCATTAATGTTAAAACTATTTGATGAAGCATATGAATTAGAAGAAGAGATGACCCTCTGAAAGGGTAAATCCTAAAAAAGTAGCAGTGTTCATGATACTGAAGCAATTTCAATTTTGGCATCTCAAGTTGTTGCGATATCTAGGAAGTGAAACCAATTCAGAATGAACTTACCTCAATACCTCATGTGAGTGAGGAAAACTCATTGGAACAAATGATGGATTCCCAATCACCTTCTTATGATACTTTAAATGCAATTAATAATAGACTCAATAACCCACATTATAGCTATTATAACCATGTTGGAAAAACCATGCTAAATTTATATGGAATAATAATTTTAGTGGTGGAAATCAACAATGGAGGAACAATCAAGCAAACCCGTTGAAAAATTGAAACAACCAGGGTTGAACTCAATATAGACATTCTTATCTTCCTAGCTTTACTAATAATAAAAAAATTAAGGAGAAGAAGTTATCTACAAAAGAAGAGATGTTACAGGTGGGGACTCAGATACAAAGCCAAAGTGCTGCTATTAGAATTATTGAGAATCAACTAGGACAAATTGTTAACTCACTTAGCAATAGGCCTCAGGGAACACTTCATATTAATACTGAAATTAATCCTGAAAATAAAAACTAAGAGAAAGTTAAAGCAGTCAAGTTGAAAAGTGGTAGAGAATTAGATATTAATGTGCAAAAAGAGATTGAAGTTGAGAGGGAACCTGAGAAAATTGAAAAAGCATGAAGAAAATGTTTTGAGAATATAGAAAAACCTGTCTCTCCAACTAAGTTCAATTTAGAAAGACAACCACCACCATTTCCTCAGAGACTTAGACAGCAGAAGTTGGATCAACAATTTTCTATGTTTCTAGAGATATTTGAGAATATAACAATTAACATTCCTTTTGCTGAAATTTTGTTAAAGCATTGGAGAAAATACCAAGCTATGTTAAGTTTTTGAAATAATACTAAATATGAAAAGAAGTTTTAGGGATTATGAGACTATTTCACTTAGTGAAGAATGCAGTGCAATAATTCAGAAAAAGCTTCCTAAAAAACTTAAAGATCTTGGTAGCTTTACTATTCCATGTATGATATAGGAGAAGGATTTTTTGGAAAAGATTTATGTGATTTAAGAGCTTGCAATAAACTCATGCCCTTATTAATATTCAGAAGGTTAGGCTTATGAGAGATTTCTCCCACTACTATAAATCTTCTGTTAGCTAATCAATCAATCACTTATCCTAAGGGGATTATAGAAGATGTGTTAGTTAAGGTGGATAAGTTTATCTTCCATGTGAATTTCATTATTTTAGATATGAAGGAAGATAAGGAAATACAAATCCTTTTAGGGAGAACTTTCTTTGCTACTAGATGAGCTATGATAGATGTGCATATGGCAAGCTAACCATTAAATTTTATGACCAGAAAGTTACTTTAATGTGTTAAAATTTATGAATTTTCCAACTAAAGGAAAAGAAGATGAATGTTATAGAATGGACATTATTGATGATTTAAGTAATAACCATTTCCGAGAAATTTGTGAAGTTAAAATAGGACAACAAGATCTAGGGTATGAAAATGATACAAATTTTTAAGATAAATATATTGAGATAATCATTGAGGATTCAAATTATGTTCAAGAAAATTTTGAAATTTTAGACGCTACTAAAAATAATAAACCTCTTATTCCTTCAATTGAAAAACTTCCTGAACTTGAGATGAAGGTGCTCACTACACATTTAAAGTATATATTTTTTATGGAACTCATCAACGTTACATATTATAATTTCCTCAGACTTAACTGAAGATAAAAAAAATAAATAAATGGAAACTTTATAAAATAATGAGAAAGCTTTTGGATGGATGTTAGCGGATGTTAAAAGTATCAACCCTTCAATCTGCATGCATCAAATTTTAATGGAAGATAATCACAAGTCTAGGGCAGATCCTCAAAGGAGATTGAACCATATCATGAAAGAAGTTATAAAGAAGGAAATTTTAAAGTTATTGGATTCTAGAACCATCTACCCTATTTCTGATAGTGCTTGGGTTAGTTTGATTCGCTGTATTCCTAAGAAAGGGGGAGTGAATGTAGTGTTAACGATCAAAATTAATTAATTCCAACATGACAAGTCACTAAGTGATGAATATATATTGATTATAGAAAATTGAGACTCGCCACAAGGAAAGATCACTTTCCTCTACCTTTTCTTGACCAAATGTTGAATAGACTAGTTGAGCATTGATATTTCTGCTTTTTGGATGACTATTCAGTATACCACAAAATTCTTATATCCCATGAGGTCCAGGAAAAACACAACATTCTCAAGTCCCTACGGGACTTTTGGTTTTAGAAGAATGTCTTTTGGTTTTGTAATGCACCTGCAACTTTTTAAAGTGTATGTTGGTTATTTTCTGAGATCTAATAAGAAAGTAATTGAAGTTTTCATGGATGACTTTTCAATTTTTGAAACCTACTTTCATTCATGCTCAGATCATTTAGTGAGAGTTCTAAAACATTGTGAAGAAACAAATTTTGTTCTCAATTAAGAAAAATGTCAATTTTTTGTCATATGAGGAATTGTGTTGGGACATATGACTTCTGGCATGGAAGTAGATCCAGTAAAAATACAATTTATTGTTAAACTACCTCCTCTTACTATAGTGAGTTGAGTTAGAAGTTTTCTAGGACATGATGGGTTTTACAAACAATATATTAACGATTTTTAAAAATTTGTCAAACATTTATGCCATCTTTTGGAAAAAGATGTGATATTTGATTTTAACCAGGATTTCCTAAATTCCTTTAATTTATTAAAAAAATTAATCACTGCACCTATTATTGTTTTACCTGATTGGGAAAAATCATTTCAATTAATGTGAGATGTGAGTGACTATGCTATTAAGGCTATGTTAGAGCAAAAATAAGATAAGATTATTAAAGTTGTATACTATGCTAGTAAGACTCTTAATGAAGCTTAAATTAACTATGCTACTACTAAGAAGGAGCAATGGAAATAGTATATGCATTTGATAAATTTAGATCATATCTAACTAGAACAAAATGTATTGTACATATTGATCATTCTGCTATAAGATATCTGATACGAAAGAAGGATACAACCCTAGATTAATTAGGAATTTGACTTTAAAGTAGTGGATATGAAGGGACCCAATCATTAAATTGGTGATCATTTATCAAGGCTTGAATAGGAAAACTATGGTAAATTTAAGGATGAGATAAATGAAAATTTTTCTGATGAACAATTATCACTATTTTTAAGTGGTGTGTTTTGTGGTAAGCTGATATAGTTAACGATATAGTTAGTACCCTACAGATTAACATGCCACCAAAAAAGTTAATTCAAGATGCAAAATTTTAGATTTGGGATGACCCCGTTTTATATAAGGATCAAGTAATTCGGAGATGTGTATCACTTGATGAAACCCTAGAAATTATTCAAAAATTTCATGAATCTGATTTTAGGGGACATTTTGGAGTGGATAAAATTGTATTTAAAATTTCACAATTTATCTTTTATTGGCCTACCTTTTTAAATATGTTAATATTTATGTAAGAATATGTGATATATGTCAGAGAGTAGGCAATATTTCAAAAAAGAATGAAATGCCCCTAAATTTTACTTTAGAAGTTAAATTTTTAATGTATGAGGTTTGGAATTTATGGGACCATTTATACCATTTTTTTAAAACATGTTATTTTAATTATTGTGGATTATTTTTCTAAATTGATTAAAGTAGTTTCTTTACCCCACTGTATGCTCAAAGTATTGCAAAATTTTTACAGAAAAATATTTTTAGCAGATTTAGAATGTTGGGGGTGATCATTATAGATGGGAGAAATCATTTTAAGAATGACCAAATTGAAACATTGACTGAGAGGAATTAAACATTGAATTGCCACAACATATCATCCTCATACCAGTGGTTTAGCTGAAGTGTCTAATCATGAAATTAAAATAATATTAGAAAAGACTGTAAATACTAATAGAAAGATTGGTCTACTAGACTTGATGATGCATTATGGACCTATAGGAAAACTTATAAAACTCTTATAGGAATGTTACCATATAAGCTCAAATTTGGAAAGGCTTATCACTTGTCAGTTAAATTAGAGGATAAAGCTTATTGAGCTGTAATGGAATTCAATAATAATTTGAAAGATGCTGGAGAGAAACAATTATTGCAATTAAATTAGCTTGAGGAAATTAGAAATAAATCCTATGAGAATGCCAAAAAAATATAAGAAAAAGATGAAAAATCGTCATGATCGGAAGAAATCGTAGCTGAGTCAGCAGCTGTAATTGTAAGGATATGTTTCTATTTCTTTGAACGTCCTTGCCCAATATAGGGATAGGTGAGACCTCAAAGAAACCTTGATCAATGGGGGCAGGAATGGTCCTCAAACTAGTGAAAACATTTCCTCTTAAAGGGAAGTTGCTTCTACAATCTTTTCGATCAGAGAACTTGTGGTAGTAGCAACAACAGACTATACGATGAGTATGACTTGCATCTCGAGGAGGAATGAACCTCCAAGTGATCCTGGCTAGAGGATAGTGCACACAGCCAAAAAGAGGAAAGAAACAATTCTTAGCTGATAGGGTCTGAGCGTCTCCTCATGCTGGAACTAAAGCAAGTCATGGTGGGGACATGGTCCATACCATTAGAGGACAAGATAGGTGATTCTCAGCCTATGTGATTTAGCATCTTCTCGGACCTAAAATGAAATGAGACGTACCGAGGACATGGTCCAAACCGCTAGAAGATGAAGAGCAGATTATTAGCCGATGGGATTTAAGCTTCATCCTAAGCCGAAACTAAAACAAGTCGTGATGGGGATATGATTTGTACTGTCAGAGGATGAAGACGTGATTCTTAGCGGGATTTAAGCTGACGGGATTTAAGCGTCATCCCAAGCTAGAACCAAAATGAGTCATGGTGAGGATGTTACCCACTCCACTAGATGATGAAGATGTGATTCTCAGCTGAAGGTATTTAGCATCATCCTGAGCAGAAACCGAAATAAGTCGTGGTGGGGATACGTGTACACTGTCAGAGGATGAGACATGTGATTCTCAGCGAACAAGATTTAGCATCATTCCAGGCCAAAATCGAAACAAGTTGTGGTGATGACACGATTCAAATTGCTAGAGGACAAAGCAGATGATTCTCAGACGACAAAATTTAGAATCATTCCGGGTTGGAACAGAAACAATTCGTGGCGGGGTCAGCACCTCTAGAGGATGAGGAAGGTGATTCTCAGTCAGCGGGATTTAAGCGTCAATTATTGTCCAAAATTGAAACAAGTCATGGTGGGGCCGTGTTACACTCTGCCAAAGGACGGATCCATAAAAGGTTGCTCTAGCACTCTTACATTGCACATCATTCGCTAGAAAGACTACAAGAGAGGCTAGAAAATGAGAAAGAGCATCGTAGGTCATCATCATCTAGTACTGGTCTCTTCCTCGAGGGAAAAATAACACTGATACTTGCTAAAGTGACAAAAGAAGTGCCACATGCACAACTCCTTTTCAAAGGAGGGCATGTAGCAAACATCTGACGGGGACGTGGTCCACACAATCGAGGAAAGTAGCACAACAACTCTTAATCTAGGCTCAAAGATACCTCTTGAAATGGAGTTGAAACAACTATGTAAAACTAATGTAGACTATGCTGCTGAGTTTGCAGCAATCTACTCCTTGTCCTCCTAGCCTTCCTACGTAATTGAGGGACAATTGGATCCTCAGGGGAGACTGGAACAGAGAGGGTAGCGACAGAAGTCACAACGGTGGCAGCAGTGACAAACTTACTTCTGACAGTAGGCTCACCTGCCTCTGACATGAAGATTTGTGAGAACATGAGAGGACACATCAGGAAAAGATTGCAAGTGTTGCGGTGCATTTATTTTGAGCACCATCATAATCTTACAAAAGAAGTGGGTGTGATGCAAGCCACTGCAGCATGAACAACTCGACATGCACGACTCCTCTTTTAAGTGATAGGGTACAAAGAAAACGCTTTGGAGGGCATATCAATAACTCAATATGCATGTCTCCCCTTTTAAAGGGGAGGGTATAAAACAAATGCCTGAGAGGGCATAGGATTACGTAAAATAATTCCACAGTTGTGCTCAAAGAAACCGTAGATTATGACACCCTCGAAAGTACAAAAAATGCTCAGGGAGAAGAAAAAGAGTCCCACCCTCCCCAGTGGCAGCGATCATGCCCATCTTCTTGCACTTCCATGTTGTGGAGAAAAGAGGGGAAATGATAAAAAAAAACCAAAGGTTATGAAACCAATAACAAGGTACAACAACATCAGTGCAAGAGTTAAAGCAGCAACCAAACTGTCGATGTGAGAGGAGAGACAGAATGTGTCGAGTTGCCACCCCTAGAAATTGACGCATGAACTAAAAACTAAGGTCTCAAAAAAGACTCAATTGTGACTTGAAGGAAGATACCAGGTCATGATAATATGAGTGAAACTCCTAGTACGAAGAGTAAGGCTATGACCCAAGAAGCAAAACTCCAAGTATGGAGAGAGAGTCTCATCCCTAGCAGGGACATCATTTTTTTTTATTTTAAAAGGAGTTGTTAGCTTTTCAATCATCATATACTTCTCTTATTCAAATAAATCTCTCTCCTAAATCAGTTCAGTGATTTGAAGAAGAGAGGAATTGAAAAAGAATGAACATACGATAAAGTGATAAACAAGTGAAAAAGTAAAACATGGAGAGCTTACATGCGATAAACCTTATAAGGATATGTCATGTATGCCCGCTCAAACAATAATGGGTGGAGACACAATAGATCAATATCTGTGAAAGAAGTAACTATGTAGACTACCCATAACTAGAGAGTTAGGTGTATGTACCTGTTATAGGGTCAAGAGCACTCTCAGAAAAATGTATTCCTACTTGTTAATTACATCCTGGGGGATACCCAAGAATACTCTCAATAAAAGTGGTTCCATTTATATTATCATATACATGGTGCAATGAATCATCAAAGGAAGGTTATGCCATGTGCGATAGTCTTAATGCTTTAAAGCTCACGATAAGCAATCTAGAAAAGAGTGAGTCTCGCACATCCAGAATAAGTAGTGGCTTATCGACATACATAGATCACAGAATAAACTTATTCATCTTTAAAGTATATCTCGACACATTAAAGCACATTTGGGAAATAAGGGCGGAGACAAATTGACATATCCCAAACGAGCAACAGCTCATTGATACACCTAAAATTTATAGCATTTATGTGCACATTTTTTATACTTACTTTTTAGGTTATTGCGCTTTAATGGAAAGTATTTTGTGTTTTTTTTTCAGATACAATCAAATGAATGAAAATGGTGAAAGGAGTGAAAAAAGAATCAATTTGGAGCAAAAATGAAGAAGGTGTGTGAAAGAACTGTGCCACCTAAGCACCCAGAACTTGCACTTAAGCACTAGGAAAATCGAGAAGGCAACGCCAAAGTGCCACATACCTCACGCTTAAGTGCCAGAGGTAGTTACTTAATGATTCAATGAATTTGGAAGAATTTTTTAAAAGATGTTTGAAACAACTCTTAGTGAAAACGTGGGATATGGTTAATGGACACAAAAATACATTCAATTGGCTATTTAAAGGAGGCAACTCTTGGAAGATTCAAAGAATTTGAACACATTTTGAAGAGACACTAAAGCACATTTTAAAAAATTATAAAAGGAATTTGATTTATTTGAAGTGGAGCTGCCACCCCCCTCTAGCCACCGCCGGCGTCTATCTCTCTTAGATTAATTAGGATACATTTAGAGAGAAAAATGAGAGGATTTTTAGTGAGCAAAGAGTATTGTAAGAGAAAGGAAGAGAATGATTTAAAGAAACTTCAAGAGTTTGGAAGAGAGGATTTAAGATAAGTGTTTATCTTTTTGACAACATTTGGTTTTAATTTAGTCTTCTTCTTTATTTACATGATTTCTACTTTTAAATTTAAATGTGGTTGTGCTTTCTCCAGGAATATTGAGTAGTTTTCTTTATTTTTTTCTTTAAAATGAGAAGTGATTAAGTATTGGATGGAAGTTGTGTGAAGTATTAATTTTTAATGTTGAAATGTATTGTGATGATTTTAAACCTTATACTTCATTTACGTCTTGATTTGTCCAATTAAGATGTCAATATCTGTTGTGAGAACATGCAAGATCCGTGATGGTATTATCTCAATCAACTATTGGTAAGGATCACATGAGATTGTATGGATGAGAATGTAATTCTTATTGTTGAGTGCAAATAGATAGGGAAATAAACTTTGAAGGGTATAGAATTAGAGGACTTTTGAGTAACAAGTTAAAGCCCCCAACTTGGAAGGAGAAGAGGGAACTCTAGAGTGAGAGCTAGTATATTTTCTACCTAGCGCATCTTCAAGACTATTCAAACTTTAAATTAGGAAATATTCTTTATAGCATCTCTAGTAAGGGTAAAGAATACTATTGCTCCTATTTGATAGAACACAATTTGAATACTTCCACAAAAGAATTCTTATACTTGTCACTGATTCATGATAAGGAAAAAATATTTTATTTATATTGCCTTCACCTTACAACTATCAAGTTAAACTTAGTTTGTTATTTTTTTTTCAATTATCAAAAAATTATAAAAAGGAATCAAACTTTCATTCCTATTATAACATCTATAGTTTGAGTAAGAAAATTTTGTAAAAGTAGAATTTTTTATCTAATTTCTTCTGACTTATTAAAAGATTGAATTTATCTCTGTAGGTTCGATATTCAGGGCTTAATCAAAAAGATTTATATTACTTGAAAACTTTATGTATACTTGCGTAGTATCTCATATTTAGATTTAATAATTGCATTCTTATTTGCTTCAAATTCATGTTTTTGGTGTCGTTGCAAAGTAAGAAATATAAGTAAGGAAATATTAAGATTATAATTGCATGCATCGTACTGTGATATAAAATCAAGATCACTCATCAATATCGAGCCATCAAGGTGATATCAATGAAGTCAAGGAGCAACTGGGCTCAAAGGGTCTCAACAACAAAAAGTAGAGTGGTTATAAAAGGTTGAGGTAATTGGGTTAGGGTACCACAGACTCATGATACACAGCTACTAGGACCCTGAGTATACCCTCTCATGAAGGTAGTCGGCCCAAATTATCCTAAGATCCCCGGTCAGCAATCTATGACTTGCATCATCCATAGGGGACCTCGGTAGCTATAAGGTCAAAGGAACGAATGTCTATCCTATGAAAATTGACTGGAGCTCAAAGAGGTGGGATTTATACTCAATAAGTAGCGAAGATGCCTCGAGAAAGAAAGAAGTGAGGGAGGTTCAGATACAAAGCTAGAAAAACTTCGACAAGAGGATTAACACCCCGTCTGTGTCGAGGAGCCTCCTAACATCTTAAGTGCACTAGACAACCACTTATGAAGAAATAAGATGTCAAATTAGTCAGGTTGAAGAAGTACGTGGGCTCCTCCTTGGGACATGCAAAATATGATGCAATTATCTAGAGTGGCCCTTAAAAATCATGGAGGCCCTATTAGCATGACTTGGATTATGCCCATGCGAATTAACCCATTTTAAAACTAACCCGTGGGCATGCAAGAAAGTAAAATACTGATTTTGAAAATGATGAATATTTTAATTCTAAATTTTATTTATCTTGAATTTTTATTGAAGATTTTTTTAAATAGAAAATTTATAATTTTAAGGTCATAAGGAGTCATAATTGCAATTTTCAAGATATTCTAGATCTAGAAAGAAATAAGGAAATTGTGTAGACATGCAGGCACACACTCATGCGACAGGAAGTAAAACAAATCAAACAAAATAATAAATAGACCGGTACCATTGGCTCAACATCATACACTTGGAAAGAAAAGAGTGGTCAGACTCCTCATATACATGTCTGATCCTAAGTCTATATAAAAATATAGAATTTAAAATTAAGTTACGAAACATGGGTTTTCGTGCCTGGTCCTCATCTCATGGTTCAATATGTCGTCCACCTCAAGACCTATGCTCGTACCATATTTCTGATACAAACTCGACCTAAGGACTCTATCAAATACATATGAAAGAGCAAATAAAAGACTCAACCAGTAGAAAGCAAATTTCTATGAGGAAAGCCATGCAACGCATATAATGAGCCATGCCTTATAAGTGGGGGAGTTGAAAGGCATTTACTTGCAAAAAGGCTAGAAATAATGGTCCCTCTTAGTGGTACCTGCGTGTTCATATAGAAGCACTCTCCAGAAAAATGTCCCAAAACACTACCATACATATGAAGCATGCAGACACACCAAAAGTAAAAAGCAAAAAATGGTGTCAAGATAGGGCAACCAATCCAACAAAGAATAATAGCCAGACATCAAAAAAACTACCTAGCACCCTAGATACTAGCCTAATACACCATTTGAAGAAAAGTGTCCTAACCTAGTTCCTAAGTGCACAGGGTAAAGTCTTCAACTACCATATGGCTTTAATGGGCTCATCACTCTGGCCCCATCCTAAGGATTTAAGGGATCCAAGGCACGTCACAAAGAGGGGGTGACATTTTAAAATAAGTGGCTTTTCATATATGACCTAGCTTATATAGTTTTAAAAGTAGGAGAATAACTAGTAAGAATATTTGTTTTTATGTCTTTAACATAACAAACCTACAATGTGGGACCATGACACATATGTTGCAAGTTAGATACCTTGGATCCTTAGCACAATCATACTCATGTCAATCCTGATGACTTAAATCACATTGTCCCTAGTGTCAACCAAGAAATCAATACTCGTTAAGGCATCATGACCGGCACGGGGCCACTCTTTTAACAAGTAGAAAAAAGTTATCGAAACAGATAGGAAAGCTCACAAAGATGAAAAATAGGCCACATTGTGATTGTTCAACCAAGGTATGAAATAATCATAACGGACACCCAAAAGGGTGAGCAAACACATTATGAAAATGAATGCAAGGATGTTACATGCAACATGACACATACGAACGAGATGTACCATCAAGAATAGGCTACCTATGTAAGGAATTATGCCTACAGGGGACCTTGGTTGCCATGCGACAAGCAGGCACTGACTACAAGTGAGTTTGCGTCGAGCGAAGGATACCTATATGAGGATTTACACCTTACCCGAGAAGCACTCCCCAAGAACATATGTAAACATGCAAAAAATGAAACAAGCATATGTAGAAAGATTGAGTGTGTCGTGGAAGAAATGACCCAAAAGGTTGGGAGTGTTGTGGAAGTAAGGGCTTGAAAGATGGGTGCGTCGAGGAGGCAGTGAACTAAAGAGGTGGGCATATCAAGTGAGCAGAGGCCCGATGGATGGGCATGTCATGGAGGCAGTGAACAAAAAGGGCAGGCATGCCTAAGAGGCATGGGCCCAATAGTTGGTATGCCAAGGAAGCAGTGACCCAACAGTTGGGTATACCGAGGAGGCAGTGACCCGAAGGGAGCACCAATGAATGATAATGATCATGCAAGTAAACACATCGAATATGATGCAACCAATCAAGCAGAAAGCATGCATGTGCACTTACATGACATGCAATATGATGCATTAGCAACAAACATGCAGATGATCAGTCGACTGGGCCGTAGCGGTTGTCTAACCGAAGAAGCAGGTGGATCAATCCAGCATCAAAACAAAGTTGAAATGACATGCTGGAATGGAATTTTTTGTGACTGTCAGACGTCAACATAGGAAAATTATTATTATTATTATTATTATTATTATTATTATTATTATATATATATATATATATATATATATACACATATNNNNTTATTATATATATATATATATATATATATACATATATATATATATAGAATTTTAAAAAGTAATATTTTAAATTTTGAATATACGAGACCAAACCAATCTTATACATGCAATATTTTAAATAAATGAGTGCAACACCGCAAGTGGCGTACCTATCCCAAGGATAGACACATTACTTGATAGTAAGACTTGATTAAATAAAATAAATAATTTATGACATCTATTTTAGTCTGTGAAACCTTTTTCTTGACTGTCAAGTTTCGTTATCTAATATAAAATATTAGAGATGGTTTTATATTAAACTGGGTTCCTAAGTATTCTATAAGGGCAAGCCCCTATAATTAATTACATCTTAGACAATCGAAATCTCTTAAGAAAACTCTTGATTTATATTAGAAGGTATTTTCTTCAAAATTTATGAAGTTTAGGGGTTTCAAGGTCAGACAAGGTATCAAATGGGAAAGATCAAATAAGAACTGTTATTTTCGAAATCCAAAGAGAGAAAATTAGGTAATATCACAGATTCTGAGGAGAACCATGGTGACTTCCCAAGTTATCCCATGGTTTGGCTTCAATTTCAAGGAAATATTATCATATGTTTCATTCTGCCAATTTTATTATTTAAGGCTTACACTTTCATGATACAGTCATATAAATAAGCTAGAAGATAGGAGGGTTTATGTCATAACGAATGATAACCTCAAAGCCTAAACCGAGTTAGGGCTTATATTGCACCACATGACTTTGCAAGGGCCTAAAGATTAGTTGAGGATTTATGTCGTACTAGATGAACTACCCCAAAATCCTATGGTTTGTTTTTTTAATTCTAAGGATGGTTTGCTGTTGTAGACATGTTTGCTCTCTCAAAGTTGTTCTTTTATATATTCTTGTCATGTTGCCCAAAGAGTTAGCTCATAGCTCGTCGTTAAAGTGAAAGCTCCAGGTGAGAACTTATATGTTATGTTTTCTTTCAATCATTACTAATCTAATTAACTAACACGTATATGTTTGGGTTTTATAGTGATCCATCCTAGATAAACTGGCTACTATTTTATATCCTAAAGGGCATGTGATTATAAAATCAAAAGTAAAAGAATAGTAAAACAAAATGTTGTAGTAAAATTTCTTTAAATATTTAAATGAGTGTACCTGGGCCCCTGTTACCACTTCATGGTTAGTATTATAAAGCATAATATATTTGCAGGAAATTTAAATAAATTGTAGGAAAGTAAACAAGAGCATCTGGTACAAGAAAAGTCAGAAAACAAATTGTAGTAAAACACGAGCAAGTATAAAAAAATCCGTAGTCACATATGAAAGATCAGAACTAAGTGTAAGTCATTGGCAAAGGTTAGGGCTCAGAGCTGGACTATGTGCTTCCAAACCTTGAGTAAGAGCTATCAACCTGATAACCTATAGAGGACAGTCCTAATCTTGATCCAAGGGATTAATCGTGGACCATTATAAGTTTTCATTTTTAATTTAATTTTCATGCATGTAGAATTTACTTTAGCAGGCAAAAGAAATTTCATTTTTGTAAATACTTTGCAAAGCACTATAATCCATAGGTTAATTACATTGATTGAGCTAGGAATACAGGCAAATTAAGAGTATCGAGGGCAACAATCTCGTCAAGATTCAACAAATAGTACTACCAGTTCTTACCTTCTCCCCTTATTGAGAGTCCTTGAGGTAGGAGATAATATTCTAAATCCCACTTTGTATCCCTCATTTAGCACACATTAGCATTATCGTCATCGTCGTAGCCACGCAAACCTCAAATTTACATAAGCTTGTTACTCCATATTTGGCAAAAACAAGTATCCTCAGTTGCCCTCAAAGATTTAAATACCTTAGAGAAGACTCAAATCCTTGAGCATTGGGTCAATTAGTGTAGGACAAGTAGTATAGGGCATTTTTATTGATTTGTGTGAATTAACGAGTCTCAATGCATAACTTGGTGGGTTTTTTAAGTTTTATGAATGATTTTCTTGAATAAAGTATAATAAGTTAAATTTTTCTTCAAAATATCCTAAAGATCATAAAAGTTTTCGGGGCATAACCCTAAATAACTTTTAAAAACACTTGAATCATTTTGAGTTCATTGGAACTTAATATGTTGCTCAATTAATCATCCAAAGTTAAATTTAGATTTAGTAGTAATTAATTTATCCTGTGCTCAATGAACCTTGAAGTTTTAACTATCTCATGAGCATGGTACTTAGACATTCACTTGATGTTTATTTAAGTGTTATGTAAATGGATGCCCTTAAGGGCAAGCTCAAGTCATTAAGGATCTTGGACTCATGATTAAAGTTGGGCTTGTAGTGTTTCAAAGGTATTCATGATTGAATATGTTTCCCTTTTGGACCTTATTATGCAAATTCAGATCAAGCCTAGATCATTACTAAGCCCTTAAGTTAAGTTTTCAGGGTAGATTTGCAATAATCAAAATGTCGGGTTAGATGGATTTAATTATTGTTGAAAGATCATGCTTATCATTTAATCACCAAATAGGGGCTTCAAATGAGTAAGTTATTATCTACCTAGCTCAAGCCCACTACCTTATGATCATCCAATTAGATCTAATTTTCAACAATAATTTAGAAAATTTACAATTTTACCATTATTATAAAATGGCGATGATTTGGTTTCTACCTCTTATTCTCTTATGCTTCAAACATCTACAAGGGTTCATTATGATCAATGTTACCCATTTACCCTTTGACTTAGCCTAAACTTTAATTAGGGCATCAAAATCTCATAATTATCATTTTGCCCATATGGCTTTTCACTTCATAAATCATTAAATTCAACTCAAATGACATTGAATTTTTCTTGGTACCCCACTCATGGGTGAATTAAAATATCAGAGGTAAAATTATGATTTTTCTAATTTTTATTTAGTTTTTAATAATTATTTTTACTTTAAAAAAGGATTTTTAATGTTAATTCACTTAATTAATCAAAGTGAAGTTTCTATCCTTAAGAATAATATTGGAGGTTCACCTACATCAGAGGACCATTTGAATTTAATTTCATGACTTTTTGTGCTTTATTTCGATTTTTATAATTATTTATTGATTTTAGTGACTAATTAAATAAAAAATATAATTTAGCTTTACAAATTACTTTTTTTTTTGTCCCATTGAGTTCAGAGAACTCAGAGAACCAAGCTTTTCATTTTTAGGATTTTTATTTTATTTATTATAATTGTTTGAATGAAAAATCAAGGAAAATACATTTTAGACATTAAAAAATACATAAATTCATTAAGAATATTTGAAAAAAATCTTTTAAGTGGTCCCAAGTGATCAAGAAATAGTTTCTAACATTTTGGTGCATTTTTTGTTTTTTCGTGATTTTTAATTATTTTTAAATTAATATTTAGCTAAAAAATGAATTATTTATTTTAACCCCAATTTTATGTTTCTTGTAAAAACCATATAGAATTATGTCAACACATGAATCAAATGTGGAATAAAGTTAATATATATATATATATATATATATATATATATATATATATATATATATATATATATATATATATATATATATATATATAATTACTCGACAATAACTATCTGTAATGACGAGATACAAATTGTGATAATTTAATAATGGTGGCGAGTTGTAGTACTCCAGCTTTGGCAGTCTCGTGACTGTAATGAAATGTAGAAGGTTTGGAGACAACAATTTGACGACATGTCTGGAGCTCTGACCTCTTTCTCTTCCAATTAGTCACGTTTTTGTATACATACAGTATGAGTCTAGTTCTAATACTTGATAGTCTTTTAGGTAAATTCGGCCAAATTTATGAAGATACTATCAAATAGCCAACATTGATTATTTTCATATACGATAGTTTTTAAATATTTGAATTAATCAAATCTCAATCTGGAGCTACGGAACCTAGCTACAACATTGTTGTGGCACCAATATGGAGCAGTGCAGTCTATTACACGTAGTACTAAAATGATTTTATCAAACGACCTACATTATAATCTTGAACATGCAATTAGAGCAGACAAAAAACAATAGAATCAAATTCATTCATGTAAGGCAGACAATAGCGAAGGAAAACATAAAAGAAATAAAAGATAAAATTCAACATATAAAAAGCATCGTTTGATTTAATGAAATGAGCCTGATGTAAATTTATATAATGATTTACAGAAACATATTTTTCTTTACATTTGCTGCATGCATGATTTTTTAAATTGACAGTTGGTGCATATCAAGCCAAAGACCACATTACATAAAAGACTTCAGAATTTAGTCAGCAATTGAATACATATGGATTGCGCTTGATCTGCGATCTGGTATGTAGAGAATAATAATAAGAGCAGGAAATCAGTTATTTCTTGATTTTTTGTTAGGGGCATTTACATACCTAAGATAAATCTTATTTATTTATGTGCCCAACATCTAACCATTTATATTTACACTGACATCATATTAAAAATGTCATGACCACAATCTTTTTAAAAGTGAAATGCTCATACTTATTCATTGTAGTGCAGGGATTCAGTTTATAACCGACAGTCAAATGTCATCTGTAACAACGGATAAACTGTTGGTAATATATTTACCGAAAGTTTAGCTACGATAAAATTGACCTAGCAAAAATTGCATGTCGGTTCTCAAATTACCAACAGATCTAACGACGATTTACATTAAACAACGGTTAATCTTAAATAAATTTACCGTTATAAAACTGACGAAAACGTCCGTAAAAAAATTGTTGTAGTTTTTTCGAAAGTGTCATGGTTCTGTCGCCAAACCTTTGATTAACAGTGGAATTTACCGACGACTTTGTCCGTAGCAAAAGCACAGCACTTTGCCCAGTTGTCGCTTGTTAAATAGATCATCGAAAAACCATCACTTGTTCCATAAACCATTGTAAAACCGTCAATAAGCTGGAAAAAACATGTAGCATAAAAAAATAAAGCCCTTTTTCATTCCTACAATTTTCACACGTACAATCGTAACAGATCAATCAAAACATATCACAATACAGTAACAAAACTGATTAACACATACATCATACATAGAAATAAAAGAAAAATAATTGAGTTACAACAAATGAAATGTACAACTGCACAATTTACCTATTATTCACAATGAATAAATTGTTTAATACAGAACCAAACAAAAAAAATATAACCCCGTACTCATCCTCCTCATCTTGTGTTCTCTCCTCATAATCATCATCTTCACGCTCATCCTACACTTGCTCCATCCCTTGTTATAGTTCCTAACGCAGCAGCATTTCCATCGTTGTTCTCATCACCTATCTCAAGATGGTTACCTGGGCAACAACCTGGTGATGCATCTCCTCCTCCTGTGAAGTGGAAGTAGATGCACTGAATGTTCGAAAGGTCGGTCAGGCATCATAGGTTGGTGTTTCGAACCCTAACCCTTAGACCCAATGAATTAGCTAGGTCGCCTACTATATGATGTCCACCCAGGACTGATCTGAATGCTGTCTATGGGTGCACCTGTGTAACTCTGTAGAATTTGACTCTCATCCTTTCTCCAGTGTCTGTCAATGTAATGGAATATTTAACATACATTTAATGTAAAATAAGATTTGATTTTAATAAAATAAGTTTTACAAGCCTTCTCTTGTACTATTTATGTGGGAGGACTCTACCGATGTGTTTTGAGGCCCTCATGCCCACATAGTTTGAGTGGTGATTCAAATTTTCCTGATCCCACTTCCTCTGATACTCAGGAGAGTTCCAAGCCTTGAGTAGTGCAAAAAGCACATCCTCGCTCAGCCACAATAGGCGCTCATGTGTCTAGTGTATACCACTGAACCGGTCTTACAGACAATCCTTCTCTGGAGACCGGAACCATTTCTTCTGTAAATTGAATTAGAAATTATTAAATTCATAAAATAATATACATAAATGCAATTACTTTGTTTGGGGTTTACTTAAACTCAACAAACCGCATATCCTGAAATGTGATTACGATCTCCTTCTAGGTTAAATACGGGTGGTCGTACTTACTACGAATTATATCTCTGATGGAATTTAAGAACTATGTAAGGTGACTAAATCTGAAAATTAACATGTAATTAGTTCTTTATTAAATAAATAAACACAAGGGAGTAATTTTGGCATTAAATTGAAACTTACTTGTTCCCCACTGCTTTGAACAGATGAAGGATGCTCATGCAGCTCAAACTCGACGATGCATCAATAGTAGCTAATGTTGAAGGTGCTAGTGGTTTTGTGGTTGTGGTTGGTGTCTGTGGTGGTGTTGTGGCTATGTTTGGTTGTAGTAGAGGCGTGGTTGGTGGTGATGATGGTGTCATGGCTAGTGATGATAGTGGTTTCTGGGACATGATTGGTGGAGGAATTGGTGTGGGAGCTTGGACTAGAGGCGGTGCTAGTGTGGTGCCTTCTGTACCACAACATCCACGACCTCATTGCCTTACAAACTTCTACAAACCAACACGTCCCCTGATGGGGGGCATACTGCACCTTCCTCCAGAAGTCATCTGCAAGTAGGAAAGTAATTTTAATTAGTACATCTACATACTACTAAAGATGAAAGTACAATAATATGCAATGAAAAGAAAGGAAAACATTGAATTGCATGCATACAATCTACAACCTACTGAGACTAAGAAAATAAAAGTACGAGGTAAACAGAAGGGAGAGCTATGAAGTACAATCTACATACTAGTGAAACTGAAAACACAAAAATATAAAGTAAGAAAAAAAAACATTTACTCATCTTCATTAAACTTCTCTGATGAGTCACTTGATGATGTAGTTGAAATTACTTCATCCAAACAATCGTCAGAATCGTGCTCATCGATATTAATTCATCGTGTTTGTCATCAACATCCACTAAATTTACCCCTTCATCGATAGTGTTAAATAGAATGTATCACTCTATCATTTCTAATTCCTAATTTAATGGAATTATGAATATCAGTTATTATTATCGGTTTACTAGTTATGACTGCTACCCACTATACTTTGCCTCTTATTCTTTAGGGATATGGAAGATAAAATATCTAACTTGCTTGTCTTGCTAAAATGAGATGATCAAATTTACCATATCTCCTATTCAATTTTACTTATATAATATTATACGATTGGATAACCCTTGTTCCACAATTAGGAATAGGATCAAACCAGCCGTAATTGAACGTGAATACACTCCCACCAATATAGCTAGGATAAGATAGTGGGTGTGATTTTGAGTATGTGCACAGGTCCCCCAGCAATATCTAGCAAGCCCTCATATGTTACTCCATTGTTTCAATCATGAATCTAGTAATCAATAAATAAATCATATGTCATTAAGGATAAGTAATAAAAATTATCTTAGATGTTAAATAGTTTTTATACACTTACATGTGTTGTGAAACATCTGAGAAAATTATCTTCTATCTCCTCATTTTTTGATATCATCTTGAAATGAGTACAATAAATCTAAGAATAAATTGTTACCATGTTGAAAAATTATGGATTAGCCATCATAATATTTTCACCCAAAAGAATGAAGTATCAATAGAAATTAGTGTCTTACTTAATAAAGGGTTGAACTTCATTATAATTTAGAACAACATAGTGTTGTTGCTCAAAGTTCTTGATTCCTAAGTTATTGTGATATGCACCTCCCTATTGTTTCACCAAACTAATAAAAAATAGAAAGTATCATGGGAGGCACCTCACCCAATGACATAGACTAATCTTGCACTAAATAATAGAAACAGAAAGTGATAGTGTCCAATAGTAAATAAGCCTCACATATGGATCCTTTCGGTCGTGATTTATACTTGACTGTTCACTATAGTTTACTCCAAAATCTATAATGTATTATTTCACATATTATTTATGAATTAGTTGCTAGGAACTTTATTCAGTAAATTTTCTCTATGTACCTTAGAATTTGATACATCCGTCGATATTGTATGGTCCACCAAGTAAGGCTTCGTGTGGTAGGTCATAGACAGATGCTCTATAGAGACAAAGAACTAGGTGGAAATATTCTTTCGAGCTTGCATATTATTATTACAATGTTTTCTTCTAACTATAGAATGCCAGCAACATTCAAATGGGTTTCACATATTTTCTTGAAGAACACGCTGCTTTTAATATGTGGATTTAAAATATCACTTGGCAATTAGCTAAATGCGGTTGGCAGTAAATTTTGAAGAAAAATATGAAAATCATGGCTTTTAATTCCAAATATGTTTCCTATCTCCACTTCAATAAAACAAATCAATTTTGAAGCATATCTAGGAGAAAATTTTTATCCTTGGAACCACTCACAAACTGATCTAAGTTTGGCCAAAGTAAGAGAATATTTTTCTTTGGCCTTCAAAAGCTTGCCAGTAATAGTATCATGAATCCCCTGCGCTGGCCTTCTACAAATCTCTTTCAAATTTAGTTTAGCATTCATGTTATCTATAGTTTTTTCCTTAACATCCATCACAATGTTGAATATTTTGTCAAAAAAAAAAAATTCTTATGTGTATCACATCAAAATTATATGATCATATTACCCTTCTAGTAAGGTAGAGCCCAAAAAATATATTTCTTTGATCAGTTATGAATAACACCAAAACCTGGTGGATGATGAGAAGATAGGTCGGGAAAAACTGTAATCTTTGGAATTTCACTCATATCCTAAAATAAATCTACCTCAGATACTACTGGAGGTGACGTTGATTTCTCAATTTTAATTTTTCTAAAGCACTTTTGTTCCTCTTGAAGGGATGTCCAAAATTTAGAAACATATGGTGAAAGTCAAACCATGGATTCATTTTGCCATGTTGAAGCATCAATGCCCTAGATGAATTCATGCAATATGGACATGCTAACTTTCCGCAGTGCTCCAACAAGATAGCATTACACACGCAGAAAAATAACTTATCATCCACATTAATGTTGCTTTCATCATAAAATTGTCTTTCATTGTAATATCCTGAGTCATGTCACCTTTTTTCCAAAGAATCTGCTGCTTATCTACCAGTGGCTGCAAGTATACATCAATCTGACATTTAGGAATACTAGCACTTGGAATAATAAAGGTCAAAATTAAGAAGGTTGTTTTCAAGAACATTTTAAGCGAGGAGATTATATGGCGTAACGATCACTAGCCAACAAGAGTAAAGTATTGTGGTTTAACTGTATTGTATGAAGCTATCTGAGCATAAACCTAGTCTTACATTACATGGTTCCACAACAAACTGGGGTTGTAAATGATCAAAACTTTTTCATGCCTCTCCATTTATAGGATGAGTCATTAAATTGATATCTCCTGACTTGCTATGACGCCAAATCATATGTTGTGTAATGATCATTGACGTAACCATTACTGGACAGTAAGAGTAAGGTGTCGTAGTTTGATTGTATATTCAGGGGCTATTCAAGCATACACCCAATCTCAAGGGTTCCATAGCAAACTCAAAATGTAAACGATCAAAACTTTTGCAAGCATCTTCATTTATAAGACGACTAATTAAATTTATATACTCTGGCTTACTATGATTCCATGTCATATGTGGAGCAGTACACGAGTAATC
This sequence comes from Phalaenopsis hybrid cultivar, assembly GCA_002079205.1. Lineage (NCBI taxonomy): Eukaryota > Viridiplantae > Streptophyta > Magnoliopsida > Asparagales > Orchidaceae > Phalaenopsis > Phalaenopsis hybrid cultivar. Next base: position 50,214 of record JXCR01124266.1, on the reverse strand, counting down.
AAATAGTTTCTACAGACATGAAATAAGCGGTATAGAAGAGACACTTGCAAGAAACTTGTTTCTGAATCTTTTTTTTATTTTGAAGTTTAAATCTTAGATACATACAGAAGTTGAAATGAGTCTCTACTGCATTAGACTTATAAACTACAATGCAACCATTCACGCAATAATCAATCTTCTCTGTTTTCAACCCTAACTTGAAGACCAATTTTTTTGTCCATATAGTTCTTCTGTTACTAAATTCACTTATGGATTAGTCTCTTTTAGTAACATACAGTGTCCTTTGAACAATATTTACTAAATCATAAAAGTTTTGGGCCTTCTAATATGGTATCTCTTCATGCACTTGAATCAAGTATGTAGTTTTTTCCCATAAAAAATCATCTATAAAGGATCATAGTTCGTCGAAGAAAGTGAGTTGAATGTTGCAGGGTCAACCTACCCATGCGAAGTCTGAATCCAGTAAAAGGGTTGAAACCTTTGATGATACAAATCATATCTTACTTCGTCAAGCACTAAATATGCTTGATTTTTGCATTTTGAGCATGGAATTTAATATCTCATATCAGATAGATAAGATGAAAGCTATAAAGTTGTAGCCATGAATGCCTCGACATCGTTCAAGAACTTCTGGGTAATCCTTTTTCTATCCAGATAAAGTTTGTTGCATATCCAAGATCACAATATGTTTACCTTCAAACCTAAGAATAATCAACACATTATAAAGTGCATTCAATTGAATACATTATATTTAATTATTATAGAAGATCTACTAATGGACTTGTAACAAAGGGTGATCAAATCTGGCAATAATCAAAATAATTTAAAATTTGTCATTGTTTTAGACAGTATTGAAGTTAGAATGTTAATAACCTATTTAGGCAATCAGAGTTGTTAAAGACAGTTAATCGGTAAATATTTATCCATGCTTTACCCCTAATCTTGTCTATCGCAGTAGCTACACCAACTTTTTCTAAGTATATATATTTTTTTATAATTTCTCTACAGGTGTAAATTTATCCACCTAGGTATTCTCATCTCAATTACATTTAACTACATCACTTTCATGTTCATAATAAATAATGTGATGGAAATATTTTGTAAGATGTAAGAGTATTGTTCACTTCATCTTCAAATGAGAAATCTAACTTCCATTACCAAAATGGAAATTCACTTCAAACACTCTCTTAATATAATATATTTTTTTTATATTTTCTCTACAGGTGTTAAGCTATTTATCCACCTAAGTTATCTCATCTCAATTACATTTAACTACATTACTTTCATGTTCATAATAAATAATGTGATGAAAATATTTCATATGATGTAAGTGTATTGTTCACTTCATCATCAAATAAGAAATCTAACTTCCATTCCCAAAATGGAAATTCACATCAAACACTATGTCATGACATGACTAAATATCGTGTTTGAAGTGGATTTCCATTATAGGAATGGAAGTTAAATTTCTTACTGGAGAATGAAGTGAATAATACTCTTACATCATACAAAACATTTCCTTCCTAGAAATTATTCAAAGGTGTGAAACTAATATATTTAAAAGTTGTAGAGATGAGAATGCTTAGGTTTACAATTGACTTTTCAATTGGAGACAAAATATGACACAAATATATCTTTGCGAGGGCTAGTATAGCTACAGTGGCATACAATATTAAATGGGGCCATCTTAACGGATTGTAAATAAATGTTCAATTGATTCATGATATTCAATGGAACTAAAATTACTAAAATGTTAAACTATCCAAATTGTATTGGACCCAATAACAAAGTTGTAACATAATTTGATGAAATTTGACAATAATCAGCACATTGTAAAAGGTGTGAACATTTTAAATAACTCAAACAACAAAAATTTCTCATAAATTAAATGATTTAATTTAGGCTCGGCTAAAGAGTAGACTGAAATAAATGACCCAAGTTAAATTTTGGATCAAATTTCTTTCGAGCTGACCAAAATTAAGCTCAGAACGTTAACAACCTACTAAAGCTGTTAGGGTCGTTGAAGATCAATAATTTGTTATTTTTTTAATTTTTAGATCTAATATTATTTGTTATCATAGCTACACCAAACTCTGCATGAGTTTATTTTTTTAACATCTTATTTTCCAATTGAAAATTCAATCATTAATATAAGCATTCTTACCTTTGTAAACCTCATACTTGATTGACTGCCCACCTGAAAAATATGTTCTTAGAAAGAAATATTTCATATGATGTAAGATTTTTCACTTCATACTCCAATAGGTAATTAATCTCTATTTCTAAATTATAAAATTCACTTTAAAATCTAAGTTGTCAGTTCTAGAATAGAAATTCACTTCGAAATCTCATTTGTATTGCTAAAATGGGAATTAAGGCAACGGAAAATAGATTTCTAAGTCAATTTTTGTTTCAAAACTGACAAATTAGATTACAATTAACATTCCATTGGCTGAAGCCTTAGAACAAATATCAAGCTATGTGAAATTTATGAAGAATATTCTTAACAAAAAATGAATGTTTGAAGATAATGAGACTGTTGCACTTAGTGAGGAGTGCAGTACTATAATTCAGAAGAAACCTCCTGAGAAGCTTAAAGATCCTGATAGTTTTACAATTCCATATCCAATAGGAGATAGATTTTATGGGAAGGCTTTATGTGATTTAGGAGCAAGCATCAACCTTATTACATTATCAATATTTAAAAGATTGGGATTAGGAGAAATAACCCCTACTACTGTAAATTTGCAGTTAGTAGATAGATCAATAACATATCCTCAAGGAGTTATAGAAGATGTCCTAGTAAAAGTGGATCAATTTATCTATCCTATTGATTTCATTGTGCTAGATATGGAGGAAGATAAAGAGATGCCCATCATTTTTGAAAGACCTTTCCTAGCCACTAGAAGAGAAATGATAGAAGTGCAAAAAGTAGAATTAACTATGTGCATCAATGATCAAACAATTATATTTAATATTTCTAAATCAATGAAATACCCTGCAAAAGGTAAAGATGATGAATGCAATAGAATGGATGTGATAATATATTTAAGTTAATGTCAATTCAAAACAACTTATGAAGATAAATCTGAGATGAAAGAGTTGGAACATGAGCAAGAAGAGGAATTAGATCAACATAAAGATTTATATAAGTAAAATTCAAGTTATGTTCGAGAAAGTTTTGGAGTTTTGGACACAACAGAAAAAAGAAACATCTTTTTGTCCATTGATTTAAAAACCTCTTCAGTTCGAGTTGAAGTTGCTTCTTGAGCATTTGAAGTATGTCTTTTTAGGTGATTCCTCTACATTACCTATTATAATTTCCTCAAAATTAACTACTGAAGAAGAAGATAATTTGATGAAAATTTTAAAGAATTATTAGAAAGCCTTTGGATGGATAATTGCTGATATAAAAGGAATCATTCATTCCATTTGTATGCATAGAATTCATATGGAAGAGAACTACAAAGCCAAGGCTGATCCTCAAAGGAGATTAAATCCTATTATGGAAGAATTTGTTAAGAAAGAAATTTTAAAGTGGTTAGATGATGGAATTATCTACCATATATCAGATAGTGCATGAGTTAGTCGAATTCACTTCGTTCCTAAGAAAGGAGGAGTTACTGTGAATTTGAATGAATATAATGAGCTAATACCAATAAGATAAGTTACAGGATGACAAATATGCATTGATTATAGAAAAATAAATCTCGCCACAAGGAAAGATCATTTCCTATTACCCTTTCTAGATCAGATGTTGGATAGACTAACTGGGAGTTAATACTTTTATTTTCTGGATGGATATACTGGTTATCCCAAAATACAAATAACTCCTGAGGATCAAGAAAAAATAATTTTTACCAGTTTTTATGGTACATTTGCTTTTAGAAGAATGCCCTTTGGTTTATGCAATGCACCTGCTACATTTCAAAGATGTATGATGGTTATTTTTTGTGATTTAATTGAAAAAGGAATTGAGGTTTTTATGGATGATTTTTTAGTGTTTGGAACTTCATTTGACTTATGTATAAAACATCTATCAAAAGTTCTTAAGCGTTGTGAAGAAACAAATTTAATCCTTAATTGCGAAAAATGCAAAAATGGTAGCAGGAGGATTAGTTTTGGGACATCAAATTTCAGAAAATGGTATGGAAGTAGACCCTGCAAAAATTTAAGTGATCGTTAATTTACCTTACCCAACAAGTGTAAAGGAAATTAGGAGTTTTTTAGGACATGTTGGATTCTACTGGAGACATATTAAAGACTTCAAAACTTGCTAAGTATCTGTAACATTTACTTGAAAAAGATGTAGTTTTTAATTTTGATGATGAGTGCCTAAAAGCTTTTGAATTATTAAAAGAAAAATTAGTCACTTCACCAATTATTATTGCACCGATTGGAAAAAAAATTTTAAATTATTGTATGATGCTAGTGATTATGTTATTGGAGCTATTTTAGAACAAAGTCTTGATAAGATTTTTTAAAGTTATTTACTAAGCTAGTAGAACTCTTAATGAAGCTCAAATCAATTATACAACAACTGAGAAAGAGTTATTAGTTGTGGGATATGCTTTTAATAAGATCATAATTGATTGGAACTAAATGTATTATGTATACAAATCATTCTACTATTAAGTATTTAATGAAAAAGAATGATGCAAAACCTAGATTGATATGATGGGTTCTTCTTTTGCAAGAATTTGACTTTCAAATAGTAGATAAGAAAGGAGTTGAGAATCAAATTGTTGATCAACTGTCCAGACTTGAATTAGAAAAATTACTATATTTTGAAAAAGAGAATAATGAATATTTTCCAGATGAAAAATTATTCAATATTAATGAGTGGCGTGTTCCATGGTATGCATACATTGTGAACTTCATTGTTAGTGATATTATACATTATGGAATGACATACCAATAGAAGAGGAAATTTTTATTTGAAGCTAAGAATTATTTTTGGGATGACCCATTTTTATATAAACAAGGGAAGGATCTTATTATTCGAAGATGTGTGCCTTTAGAAGAAACTTATGAAATTATCGGAAAAAGTCATAAATCTGATTTTTGTGGACATTTTGGTATTGATAAAACATCATACAAAATTTTACAATATGGATTTTATTGGCTTATAATCTTTAGAGATGTTAATCCTTATATCAAAACTTGTGATCGATGTCAACGAGTAGGCAATATTTCTAGGTGGAATGAGATACCCCTCAATTATGTGTTAGAAGTTGAGATATTTGATATTTAGGAATTAGATTTCATGGGACCATTTATATCATATTTCAGAAATTTATATATATTATTAGCAGTAGATTATGTATCCAAATGGATAGAAGTTGTTGCTTTACCTTGGTGTGATGCTCAAAGTGCTGCAAAGTTCTTAAGAACTATTATATTTTATAGCTTTGGGATGCCGAGATTGATCATAATTGATGAGGGAAGTCATTTTAGAAATGCAATAATAGAGAAATTATTCAAAAAATAACATATTAACCATAGAATTGTTATTGCTTATCATCCTCAAACAAGTGGTTTGGGTGAATTATTCAATCGTGAAATTAAAAGAATATTAGAAAAATCTATAAATCCAATTATAAATGGATTGGTCAGCTAAACTTGACTATGCTTTGTGGGCTTATAGGACTGCATACAGAACTCCTATAGGAATGTCTCCATACAAGATAATATTTGGAAAAGCGTGTCATTTACCAGTTGAACTTGAGCATAAACCATATTGGGCAATTAAGGAATTTAATTATAATTTGAAAGATACAGGTGAGAAAAGATTATTGCAAGTAAATGAGCTTGAAGAAATAAGGAATGAATCTTATGAAATTGCTAAATTTACAAAGAAAAGATGAAGATGTGGCATGATCGAAGGATTCTGACTAAAAATTTTCAGCTAGAGCAACAAGTTTTGCATTATAATGCAAGATTAAGATTATTTCCAGGCAAACTTAAGTTCAGGTGGATAGGCCCATTTGTTGTGACGAAAGTTTATCCTTATGGAGTTGTGGATATTAAAGATCCTAAGGCTGATTAAATATTCAAAGTGAATGGTCACAGACTGACCCTACTTTTTAGGTGACCAACTTAAATTAAATGATTTTCTGATGTTGGGTCAACCAGAATAAGCACTAGTTAAGTAAGGCTGACAACGTAAAATCAAGCGCTCTATTAGAGGCACCCCATATTTATCTGTGTATTTGTTTTTATTGTTATGATGTTGTTTGTGCTTTAGAAAATTCTAGTATTATTTTCATTTTATACTAAGTTAGTAATAATTTTAAGACCTTTAAACATGACTTAGACATGTTAGAACGAATGTTTGGACGTTAAGTTGACTTGTGCTAAATTAAGCACTGGCGCTTAAGTGTCAAGATTCGGCGCTTAAGCGTGACTGTTAAAAAGCATGTACGAATTTCGATTTCTAGAAGCTCTAAACTGCAAATTGGCTGGCTTGAACATGTAAAAGCAGTTCTAACATGTGCCTATGATTTATAGAGGAGTTTTATGCCTATAAATAAAGGGGGTATGAGTAGAAATCTCACCACACCTTCATTTAACCCTAAACTCTAAGTGAAAAAGAGTGAATCTTGGAAAAATGTCATCTTGTAAGAGTGATTTGAAGAAGAAGGATGAAGTAATGAGAAAGAAGTTTATTATTCAGAGTGTGCAAGAAGTATAATGGTTTTCTAGTTGTTAATATTGAAGGAATGGCGAAGAAGATCACTAAGATTGAGGCTAAAGTGGCTTCAATTGAAGCAAAAGTGATGAAAGTTAAGGCACATCTAGATCAAATGGGATGATAACTAAAGATGTAGTTTAGCCATACCAGTTTTATTGAAGAAGCAGACAAGGCCATGTATCTAAAGAACAAATGGATTGAAGAAGATTCAACCAGAGTTATTAAACATTGTCCACTCTTTCAGATATACATTCCAAATGCTGAAGGAGAAACTAATGATAGGCCAAAATTTGTTCCATCAACTAGAGAATGGAATTAAGTTCGTGATTAAGTTCTTTGTTTAGTGTTTTGAGTGCTTAATGTTGTTTGTTATTGTTAAGAGTGTTTTAAAGTGTTTTATGTGTTAAGTTTGTTTGGAGTCTGTGTAAGGAATTTACTTTTCCATGACTATTTGGATTGAGAATTTATGTACTTAAAAATGTTTGTAATTGTTTGTGAATGAATGTAAATGTTTTGTTTGTGAAAAATTTTGTGTATTTAGTGGCAAATCGAATTAGCTTAAATTGATGAAATTTTGAGTTAGAAGAAAGCAAGAGGAAGAAAATAGCATATAGAGTGTTTTTGAGACCATAGAGGGTTGGTTGACATAGGCTAGAGTGCATTTCACTTAAATGGAAAAAATAAAAAATTGTGCACTGGAGCCTAAGCTTGAAATCCACGCTTAAGCGCTAACTAAACTGATAGACTGGCACCTAAGTGTCAAACCATTCGCGCTTAAGTGTCGGTTCAGGAAAACCGGCTCACATATGGTTTTAAGCGGCCTCCTTTTTTTTCTCAACTTCATCTTCTACCTTTGATTTTTGACAATTTCTACTCTAGGGCATCACATATTTTGAATATTTTTTGTGGATTCAAGCCAAATTTTTTAGATTTTATCTTCTTGAGGTAAGAGCTTCACTTTTATGCAAAAATTTGTGATTTTCACCATGTATTTTGAGCACATTCATAATCTACCTGAAATCACTATTCATGGTGAAAATGTTGGAAAATTTGATGGAAAATGCATAGATTTGTTAGTTTAAGCTTTTAAGAGTTGTGTTTTATGATTTGGAGTTGATTGTGGGAATTATTTTAAATTTTATACAATTTTTTAGAAAATGGCACCAAGAATGAAAAGAAGCAAAGGAAAAGCTTCGTTTGATTTAAGTAAATTTCTTAGTTTGGGAGCTCAGGATCGGTACAACGATGCTTTATTCACAAGGAAACTGATTGTTAAACAATGTTTCAAAACTCCAAGAGGAGCCATGGAGGAGTTGATTATTTTTCTGTTGTCGTCGTGATCTCTGTTGTATAAGAGTTCTATGCAAACCTCTCGGAGGCTGATGAAGAAGGAGTCACAGTGCGGGGGAAGACAGTATAATTTTCTCCTGAGGTAATTAATTAGTTTTACCATCTGCCTCCTAGTGATTTATGTTTTTATGCAAACTATAGTCCTACTGAGGAGGAGTTAGATGATATTATATCATTTTTAATTAATGGCAGAGGGTTATGGAAGATTACAAATGAAAGTAGAGTGAATTTTTCTGCCTCGAAGTTGGATGCCAATGCGAAGGCATGGTATTATTTTATTTTCGCTCATCTACTTCCTACAAATCATCTGAGTGAAGTGACTCGAGAGAGAGCAACTCTGAACTATTGTATTCAGCGATCCAACCCAATTGATATTGGAGGATTGATTTATGGAGTTATTACCAGTTCTGTCATTGCTTCTACTACCACAGGTTTAGGAATTGCATCCTTGATCTTTTCATTATGTGAGCAAGCTGGTGTTAGATATGATAGCTGGGAAGAGATCCTACAGCCACTAAAGCTCATTACGAGTGTAAATGTAAAGACTTATTCACATCATTCTCTTTTTGGTTGGAAGGGTGGATTCTCCATTAGTTATGCTTCCTCTACTTCACAAGCCTCTACTTCTCATGCTTCTACATCACAAGGTCAAAGTTGACGTTATGATACTCATTCACAGCTTATGGAAAGAATATTGAATAATTTTATTTATACCAATGAAAAAGTGGCAAATTTAGAGCATTTTGCTTAGAATAAGGATGGATATATGAAATGAAGAAGTGATTATGAGGAGGAGTACAACATAGCTATGGAGCATCTCAATAGAGGTAACCAAGATGTAGCATTTCCTCAGTACCCTAGATATCCACCGTATGAGCCTACTTATGCTTGGCGTAGTGATGATAGTGATGAGGAAGATGATGCTTAGTTGGATTTGTAGTTCTATTTTATGTTTTATGTTACTTTATGTTTATGTATTGTTATGAACTTTTGAAGGTACATGTATTCTGTACTTTGTTGTTTACAGTTGAGATTGTTAGTTTTAGTTGTTGTGTTTTGTTTAGTACACCTACTGTAATGTATTTGGATTTTTGTGTGTAGTTAGTATTTTTGAGTGGTAGTAATTTTATTTATTATGTTGTTTTGTTGTATTTAGTTAGTGTTTGTTGAACTTAATTCTGAAATCTTAGAAAGGTTTAGAATTTATCTAACTTGTTACTTAAAATTGCATGTTTAAAATTTTCAATTTACTACCATTTATTTTTCTTTATGATGTAATTGTGTTTATTTGTTAGTGTGTTTTTTTTTTCAGTTATAATCCATTGCATAAAAGTGTAATGAATCTCTATATGTTAAGAATTAAAATTTGATCAATTTAATTTTTTTACTCATGTTTTTAATTTTTTTTGTACTTGCATATTTATGATATAAAAATTCCTGCAAGCATGTTATAGTTAGTTTTCATTATTGCTTTTATATATGATGCTAAAATGTTTGATTTCTATAAAAAAAAANTTATGATATAAAAATTCCTGCAAGCATGTTATAGTTAGTTTTCATTCTTGCTTTTATATATGATGCTAAAATATTTGATTTCTATAAAAAAAAATTTAAGTTTGGGGGTTGAAAAATTTTAAAGAAACTTAAAAGTTTATTTGTTCTCAATTATATTTTAAATAAACTTGATTTTGATTTGAAAAATGATTATGTATATGAAGTTATATTAGGGAGGTAAAATTTTGATTTTATTAATGAGTAAGAAAATTTAGTTAAAATTTATAATAATAAAGAAAAACTTAAAAGTTAAAAATTTTTAGTGAAGAAAATGCTAAATATAGTGTAATTATCTTTAGTTAGAAAAATTGTATTTTTAAAAAATTTACAAATTTAGACTTTTATTTTAATTTTTAATTTTTTTTATTAAAAATGATTTTCAAAACTATTATTATATTTATAAGTAAAAGATTTATATCAGGACTTTGCTTTAAGAAACGAGAAGTGGAATTCAAACCCATTAAAAGCCTATCTAGATATAGCAATCATTTCCTGAAAATGAAAAGAAAACGAAAGAGAAAAAGAAAAGAAAAGAAAAAGATAAGAAAAGGGAGGAGAAGCTTGAGGATTAGTGTCTAATCAAAAATTGGTTACACATTTGATCTTTTTAAATTATAAGATTTGATAAACTCTTACGCTTAAAAATATAACAAGGTAAGTAAAATTAGTCTTAATAAAATTTTTAAGTAGAGATAATAAAAGACTTAAATTCTATATTTAGAAAATTTACAATATTTTTAGATTAGATATGAACTCATATTTTCATATTTCTTAACATTAAAAATTTCTAAACTTTAAGTTGGTATCATTTACTAATATTTTTTTCTAAATTGGACAACTTTACTTCTAAATCTAAATTTTAGTAACTCCTAAAGAAATTGATGTACATTATCTACTTATGTTGGTTTTTAAAAATTGAAAGGTCACTTAAAGACAAGTAACATCTTAAGTTTGGGGGATTTTGATACACCTTAATATTTAGTATTTTTATACACATTTTTATACATATTGTTGAGATATTGTGCTTTAATGCAAGGTATTTTTGTGTTTTTCTTGTAGGTAGAATCAAATGGATGGAAAATATTGAAGGAATGAAAAAGGGTCAAATTTGGAGCAAAAATGAAGAAATGTGCAAAATGAACTAGGGTGCCTAAGTGCCAGGTATCCCGCGCTTAATCGCCAAAGTTAGTTATTTGAAGAAATATTAATTGGAGCAAAATTTTGAAGAGGTGTTTGAAGCAACCCTTGATCAAACCTTGGGATATAACCCATGGACACGAAAATTCATTCAATTGACTTATGAGGAGACAATTTCTAGAAGATTCGTTGAATGGAGACACCTTTTTAAAGAAACACCAAGGCACCCCTCTGATTTTTATAAGAAAAGACTTAGATTATCCAAGAGAATGGGTCAGCAACCACCCACCAAAAGTTCACATTACCACTGCCACCGGCCACCTTTATTTTATTTTATATTATTTTGAGTATTAGTTTGCATTGTGAGAAGAAAGAGAATTCAATGAAACTTCAAGTTATTTGGTGGAGATAATTTGAGATAAGTGTTTATCTCTGTGAATACACTTGGTTTTTAATTTAGATTTCTTGTTTGTGTGCATGATTTTTACTTTTAAACTCTTGTGTGGTTATATTTTTTTCATGAATTCTCAGTAATTTTCTTTATCATTTTCCTTAAAATAATAAATGATTAAATATTTAAAAGAAGTTGTGTGATCTCACCAACATCTTATAAAATTTTCCTTTCAGTCTAACCAATACTTTTCTATCACACAATAGACCCGAAGCATTCCTCCACTTCAACCAACCAAAATGAATTCTACTAATAACATCCCCTTCTGCATCACCATCACTTAGAGCACTAGACCCAAGATATCTAAAGCATTCGCACGTCAGATATATCCACAAGAAGGATATCGACGGCTAAAAGTATACACCAATGTACATCCTAATGTAAACTTCCAATAAGATCATCCAATCATACCTTTGATCGTCGGAGCAGGCGAGTCGTCGAAGCTATGGTCGCCAAGGCGTTGGAGTTGCCAGGAGAGGTGAGGGGAGAGTTAGGCATGAGGGGGAGGGAGAGATCGATAGGGATCAAGGATTAAGGCAAGTTCAAGGGCGTAGCAAATTTTGACTGTATAAGAGATTCTTTCCAACGGATTACAAACGGCTTCAACTCCGTAGTTTATTAACGTTAATACCGACGACATTGATCGTCGGTTACTAAAAAAACTCGATGGTTAACGCCCCGCCAAATTGCGAGTTCGTAAATAACTAACGACAAATGATTGTAGGTTATTATGTGCTTAGAAATTATGGTGAAATGTGTCAGCTATAATAAAAACCCATCGGAAACTATTCTTTTGTTCATAGGCGACAGTGTTTCCTATTGTTATGACGTCGGAAATAACTAACTACATAAATCATTGTAAAACCATCGAAAAATAGGACATTTTTACGGAGGAAAATTTAAGCCGTCGGTTATAGCGTTTCTTTTATTGTGTAGGCTTATGACACAAAAATATTATAAAAATAAATATTAAATTTCAGGTATTAAATATGTAAATACATAAGAATTGTGTGCCAAATGAATAAAAGATAAAATTCAACATATTAAAAACATAATTTTTATTTCTTTTTTGGAAAAATGAAAAAAAAACATTTGACCGAAGGAGGCGTGTCATTTAATGAAATGAACCTCATGTAAATATATATAACTTCCAAAAAAAAAAAACTTCTAGAACACAAATTTCTTTGAATTTTTGCCAGCCTGATTATTGTTTTAATTCACGGTTGATGCATTATAAAAAAGACTTTAAAAGTTAGTCAGCAATTGAAATTTATTCAGATAATATGTTCGAGGTGCGCATGGCCTGCCATCAGCATGCAATCAGCAGGCAATATTATAAACGAGAGCGTATATTGAAAGCAGAGATAAGAGCAGGTATTACGTAGTGAATTCAGTTATTTCTTTGTGGCTTCCTGGTGAGCTCAGCCTGATCTCAGTCTACTCTTCTCCCGCATGTACGTGTATGGTGCCAACTAACGTAACTACTAACAGCTCAGGCCGTCAAATTACATCACATTTTAGTAAACAGAGATCTCCTTCTCCATCTGGCAATCCGAAGCGCTGGCTTTTGATAATGCCAGTATCTCCTTCCGAACGAGTGGCTTATGTTGATTCTTCGGTTCTCATGAATAATTAAATACTTGTTTCAGACGAATATTTTATCATTCGGGAGGAAATGAAAATTCAGCTTGACATGTTCGGATGCTTTATGGCTAAGAAATTGTATTAATGTAAGGTAAATATTATATGCGAAACGGGACGTAGAATTACGTACGGATGTCAATCTCAAACTCTGACACATATCGGAGATATAAAAAATATTCTTATACATAAACGTTAGAGAAGTTCGGCCCGACACGTCTAGAATTAGGGTTTGGCACGAGATTAAAAATAACGCAACACAAATTTTAAAACAATTACAAAAAAGCTTCTTAATATTTAAGGTTTAGGTTTGAAAGATATTCCAATTTACCTAACTAAAGTAGAAGAAAAACAAAAAAAGTGGAAGATGAATAAACCATAACGATGGAGAACAAGCAGAGTGCTAAGCTGATAGAGTTGGAGATCATCTCACTTTCTGTTTAGAGTGATATATCATCAACTTGAACTCAAGAATACGTTTTGAATAGAGTTTTGTTGATATACTTAATTTTTAAGATTGTGCACTAAGAGTGCTAAGCTAATATTTTGTATTTCATAAAGTAAGACCATGTTGTTCTAGTTACAATACATTTGTTGAGTTTTTGCTGACAAAATGGATGAATAAAGTCATATTTTTACGGACCCAATTAGCTGGATTGGTTGAAGTCTGCTTTAGGAAGCTAAGACTTTGAATTTGTAGCGTTTTACTACATTTAGTGTACAACATTTTGTAAAATATAACTATGTTGTATTGGTTATACTGTATTTTTTGTGTTAAAATATTTCCTTACACTCTGTAACATTTTTAGTACAACCATATTGTCTTAGTTGTACTCATGCATATTTTGAGTTTGTGCATGATAGATAAGAGTAAGTCCATGTTCTTACTTAACCAATTTATTAGAGCTTATAAAGTCTGCTTTAAGATTAAGCTTGATGTTTTAATTCAGAGTGTTTTTTGCATGTCACATATAACATTTTCTAGAGTATAACAATGTTGTATTGGTACTACTACTGCTTGAATTATTTTATTTGTGGTGTGTTTTACTTTATTCATTATCCAACTTTTTATATAGTGTAACTACGTTGCTTTTGTTGTACTATTGCATCTAATCTGTTGAAGGGCAACAAGTTTGTGATTATATAGGTCCCTGTGTCAGAACTTACAAAAAAAGATTCAATTCATACGAATTTGAATCAACTTTCTTCTATTCTATGGTTATTCCCATTCATGTGGATTTTGTGTACGAACACTACAAAAAAATGAGGTATAACCAATGACAAAACCGCCGACCAAAAAATACGTTAAAAAAATATACCAATTTCCCACGGCATATCGACGGTTTATCAGTGCAACAATTAGTGACGGCTTAACTACAAGATATATTGTCCCTTAGTTATAGTAATATTTTTTGCCGACGGTTTTTTTTATTACCGACAAAATAGTCTGTCGAATATAAATTATGATGAACCGACGGCCATAGTTCATAAGTTATTTAGGAACCGTGATTTGGTCGGGAGTTAACCAAGACATTATTTTAATAAGTGCTAGAAATATTCATCGGTAATAATGTTACAAACCAACGAATTTTAGATCGCTTGTAAACTATCAATAATGCTCTAATTTTGTCCAGCCCCCCCCCCCCCC
>JXCR01124266.1:0-35691 GCA_002079205.1 Phalaenopsis hybrid cultivar | reverse complement strand
AATCACTCATTTTCTTTCTTTCGTACTCCCGCCCCGCTCGTGCTCAGCCTCCCCCTCGGCCTAACTTATTCCTTCCCTTCCCAAAAGCCTCAACCTTGCTCTTGCCCTCGCCCTCGCCCTCTCTCGATCTCGTTTAAAACTCTCACCTTCACACATAAACCCTAGCTAGTTGGGATCGAGTACAATGGAATCGTGGCTTGCAGAGTCCCGGTACTCCCATTTTCTTCCTTCTTCCACTCAACTCCTACCCAAAACCATTCAACAAGGTAACTTCTCATATTCTTTTTCATTTTATTTATGCTTAAGGGGCTTTTTTCTATACTTTGGATTTACATTAAGGGGGTGTTTAATAATCTTGGATTTAAGAGAAAGCGGAGGGAAAAATGGGATTTGAGAACTTGTAGGATTTACAGAGGCATTTTTTTATCATTTGGCATGATTAAGATTAAATCTTGCATAAATCCTACAAAAATCCTTCTTTGAGAAATTATTTAAGGAAAGTCTCAAAGAGTACATTTCAATAATCATCATAGATAGCATGTAGACATCATCATTATTACCTCAATGAGAAGGTTGCAAATAAATTCTTAGACGTCTCCACTAGCATGAATAGCCTTATGCTTGATTCATTATGACATGAAAATCAAATGAAAATTGAAATAATCATGTTGGCTATTGTTTTTCATTTTTCTATTACCAGAATATTCTTTCACGTTTAGAATAAAAACAAGGAGTAGTGTGGTTAGAAATTGGAATTATTACCACATCATTCTTATACTGAGTTGGGTTGATGTTATTCTCTTTCGGTAATGTGTATTATATGTATATTTTGGCTAATGTGATCTTTGCTAGAATTTATTGGTCATCGATATACTTTCATCGCATTGGATTGAATTTCTCATATTGAACATTGGTGCTTCTGTTCTAATTTGGTTTGCTTATTAAGGTAGTCATTATTTATGATGGTTAATTTATTTTTGATAAGCTTACATTTCTTCCTTGGTCTTCACTGGTTGCTGAGATTGATTTTTTGAGCTGTGATGAATTTCAACCTTCATTAAAATTCAATCAGTTTTGAATTTATTTTTACATGTTCAAAATCTAGGAAGGATTTTTAATATTTTCGTGGAGATAAGTTATGAGCTCTAGTTAATTATTCTTCTTATTTTTGTTTTGGGATTTGTATGTTGGTTTTTATTTATTTTTATGGATTTTGTTGGTATGGTATGTCTCTCTATTTCTTGTGCTTATCTTGTTTGATTTGTAGATCTTTCAAGCCTTCAATTCTTTCTTTCTCCCTCTTTGAAGCTTTTAAAGTTTTTTATGTTCTCTTGTTTTTAAGATAAACCGTAAACCCATTTTTTTAATGTGATGGTTGTTGAGAATGCTTAAATGTTGAATCCCTAAATATTTGTTTAAAAAACATTTACATACATACCACTAACTTCCTATGTAAAATATATGAAATTTAATTTTAGTAGTAGTAGCTCTAAAGGCAAAGTTGTAACTATGAGTGATCAAGTCATTAAAAGGTATGGATATTTTAGATATCTCGAGTCTCTTGTTCAAAGTGATGTTGATATAGATGAGCATGTTATTAGTAGAATTCAAGTTGGTTGGTTCAGATGGAGGAATGTATCTGGCTTATTCTGTGACAGAAAATACCT
Organism: Phalaenopsis hybrid cultivar; assembly: GCA_002079205.1. Classification (NCBI taxonomy): domain Eukaryota; kingdom Viridiplantae; phylum Streptophyta; class Magnoliopsida; order Asparagales; family Orchidaceae; genus Phalaenopsis; species Phalaenopsis hybrid cultivar. Next base: position 34,024 of record JXCR01124266.1, on the reverse strand, counting down.
CTTAGACTTAAAGTAAAATTTTATAAGATGGTGGTGACCTACAGTGTTTTATGGCATAAAATGTTGGCCCTTAAATTAATAGGTTGTTTGGTTGCAAGTAAGATTTACTTTGAATAGGATTTAATAAATTTTGCAAATATGGAATTATCAAATCCCGAGTTTATTAAATACTGAAAAGTTATTTCGTATGTAGGATGATATTTTTGGTAGTACGTAGTGTAGGGATGTGAAATTAGCTCAGAAAATGATAACCACTTGAAAATTGATTCTAAGTTTGACTCATACCTAAAACTCGGATTGAAATAAATACATCGAACTAAAACCCAAAATTTTGGATCAAATTTATTTGAGCATATATTATCTCATCTTGAAGTCAGATCGTTTAACATCTTAGTAATGTTAGTTCTATTGAATATCATAAACAATCAAAAATTAACTCCCATTCCATTAAGATGTCACTCTCTAATAATGTATGACCCTATAGTTAAACCAACTATTTCATAGATATTTTTATTTCTTACTTTGTCTCCAAGTGAAAAAATAATCATAAACTAAAGCTCCTCGTCTATGTAACTTTTAACTAGATAACTTACACACCTCTCAATAAATTCTGAGAATGAAGTATTTCATATGATGTAAAAATTTTCTTTTCTTCTTCCAACAAGAAATCAAATTTTCATTTTTTCAAAGAAAATTTGATTTCCCAATAGTGGAAGAAATGGAAACTCTGACATCTTATGAAACACTTTCTTCTCAGAATTTATTCAGAGGTGTAAAAGTAATCTAATAGGAGACATTGTTGAGACGAGAATACTTGGGTGGATCATTTGCTTAACACTTGTGAAGAGAATGTAAGAGAATATACTCTTGAAATAGTTGGTGTAGCCATAGTGACAGACAAGATTAGAGGTAAAATAAGGATAAATGTTTCCTGGTTATCAATCTTCGATAGCCCTAACATCCTAAGTAGGTTGTTAACGATCTAATTTTGAGCTTAACTATTATGAGTTTTAAAGAATTTTTATTCAAAACTTTTATCTTGAAGCTTGGGTCATGTATTTCTATTTGATGTTTATCTGAGTCCAAATTAAAATTAGTCCATTTTTTAGTTATAATCGTTGTTTCGTATTAAGAAAAAGAAATTTTGATGGTTTATTTAGACTTTCTGATATCTCTTTCTAATATTTCCTGCATGTGCAGATACCCCAACCCTTTCATAAATTCAATCATAGAACTAATCATTCTCATCACTGCAGCCCTTATGTGATTAGCCACACACCTTGAAAAATATTCTTAAAAGGAAATATTTCATATGATATAAGAGTTTTCAATACATCCTCTCATATGAAGTATAAGTTCCATTGCCAAAAAGAGAATTCACTTCGAGATCTAATTTTTCAGTTTCAATATGGAAATTCACTTTGAAATCTAATTTTCATTGTCGCGATTCCCATTTTGGCAAGGCAACTAAGATTCAAAGTAAATTTCCATTTTGGAACTTACAACTCAGATTTCAAAGTGAATTTTCATTTTGGGAATGGAAGTTAGACTTTGTATTGAAGGATACACTGAAGAATTTTGCATCAGATAAAATATTTCTTTCTAAGAACATATTTTGAGGTGTGCAGTTAATCGCATATATGATTTTCAGAGACATGAATGCTTAGATTAATTATTGATTTTTCACTTGGAAAATAAAATGTGAGAGAAATACACTCGTGGAGGGTTTGATGTAGCTTTGGTGATAAACAATATTAGATCAAAAAAGTCAAATAAAATATAAGATAGAGTATCAGTCCCATTGTTATAACTCTAAGAATATTTCAACTTCTAAAATTAAATTCTATGTTATCATTAGAATGCACTTTATAACGTGTTGATTGTTTTTTAGATAAATATGGATATGTGTATATCAAGGTCATAGATGTATAGCAGACTTTATTTAGATAAAAAAAGGCATCACAAACGAGTTCTTGAACGACGTAGAGGCCTTTGTGGTTGCAACATCACAACTTCTATTTTACCCTGAGGGTAAATTTTGATGTCCATGTTTAAAACACGGGAATTGAGTGCACTTAATGTTTGAAAAAGTAAGATATGATATATATTGTTGGAGTTTTTAGCCTGATTAATGGATTTTGATTTAACATTGGGAGTTTGACCCTGTAATATTCTGTTCAGTTCCTTCGATGAACTATTATCCTTTACCTGGATTTTACTTAAGTAGATTTAAAGAGATGATCTTGATAACACAACTTTTTATAATGTACTAAATGTTGCTCAATGACCATTATAGGAGGGATGCACTTCTGATTCTGAGTTATATGTAGCCCTTATAATGCTAAAAATTTAAATAGAGTTTAATATGTCCGAGTAAATTTCAACTAGTTTACAACATTACTAAAAGAGACTAATCCACAAGAGATTTTAGTTTCAGAATACTTATACCGGATGAATAAATTGGTCTCCAAGTTAGGGTTGAAAATGGAAAAGATTGATTGTTCAGTGAACGGTTGCATCTTATTTTATAAGTTCAGTGCAGCAGAGACTCATTGCAAATTTTGTACTTCTCCAAGATTTAAGCCTCGAAATAAAAAAATAAGAGTCAGAAACAAGCTCCTTAAAAGCATCTCTTCTATTTACCACTTATTCCACGTCTTCAAAGATTATTTTCTTCCTTGGGTTCTAATCCACATAAGATGTGGCATCGTAGCAGGTCAGGGAATATCAATTCATTGATTCATCCAATAGATGAAGCGGTATGGAAAATTTTTTATCATTTACATCCTAAGTTTGTTGTGGAGCCGCGTAACGTAAAACTCGGATTTTTTTTGGATGGATTCTCACTGTACTGTCAGAACGCGACACGATTCTCTTTTTTGCCAGTGATTGTTACACCATGCAATCCCTTCATTGTGACGTGCATGACAACGTCCTTCTTATTCCTGACCTTGATTATGTTAGGTCCCAATTGTCCTAAAGGTTAGATTAATCTATACTTACAGCCACTGATAGATGAGCTACAGAGTCTCTAGACAGGAGGGATCATACTTAGGTTGTTATCGTGATGCAAAAAATATTGATGTGAACAATAAGTGATTTTCCAGCATATGGAATGTTATCTGGGTGGAACATTGTGGGAAAGTTAACATGTCCATACTGCATGAACTCATTTAAGGTATTCTCATTTTAGCATGGCAAGAAGAATTCATGGTTTAACTGTCACCTTAGGTTTTTAGATTTTGGGCATTCCTTCATAAGAAACAAAAGTGCATTCAAAAGAAATAAATTCAAGAAATCAATGTCACCTCCACTAGTATTTAGGGATGATTTATTTCAGATTATTTGTTCTGAAGATTAATATTTGTCCTGGCCTATCCTTACATTATTCATAAGGTTATGGTGTTATTCATAACTGACAAAAAAAAAATCTTTGTGATTTGACTTACTGGAATTATAGCATAATCAGGCTTAATCTCAATGTGAGGCACATAAAGAATAATATTTTTGACAAAAATTCAACATTGTGATGTATGTTAAGGGAAAAACTAAATTTAACATGAATGTCGGGCCAGATTTGAAGGAGATTTGTAGAATACGAGAGCTAGAGATCCATGAAACTATTACTAGAAAGGTTTGGAAGCACAAAACAATATATTCTTGTACTTTAGCATAATGTAGATCAATTTTGGAGTGGCTCCAGGCATTGAAATTCCTAAGCAGGTCTGCTTCAAATTTAAGTTGTTGTATTGATCTGGAGATGGAAAAGATATTTGGAATCATTAGCCACAGTTGTCATATTTTTTTCATATTTTGTTGCCAACCATATTTAGCTACTTTCCGAGTGATATTATAAATCCACTGATTGAGATCAGTGTGTTCTTCAAGAAGATATGTGCAGGTCACTTGAATGTTGCTGGTATAAGTCAGTTAGAAGCAAATATTCTTATAATATTATGTCAACTCAAAAGAATCTTTTCACCTAGTTTGTTCGACTCCATCAATCATTTCTTAGTTCATCTACCACACAAAGCCTTGGAGGACTAGTATTGTATCATTGTATGTATTTATTTGAGAGGTACATATTAATATTTTTTTTAATATACTTTATAAGAACTAATTTGTAAATAATATTGTGAAATAATCACATTGCATTTTTTTGAATAAATGAAAGGGAATTATCAAGAATAAAGCTTGACATGAACGATCCATATGTGAGGCATATTTACTCTAGGAGACCACACTTTTTGATCCTATGATTTCATGAAAGAATAGTCAACATCATTAAGTGTGTTGCCTTCAATGACACTTTCTATTTTTTAGCAGTTTGATGAAGCATCAGGGAGGTTCACATCATGTTATCACAGGGATCAGGAACATCGAGCGGTGACTTTATATTTTTCTAATTTCTGATGAATTTCAATATTTTATGGAGTAAGACACTAAATTCTATTAATAGTTCATTCTTCAAGGTGAAAATATTATGATGGGCTAATCCATAATTTTTTCTTGTGGTAACATTTTATTCTTAGATTCATTTTACTCAATTGAAGAGGCAATCACAAACCAAAAGATTGAATATAATTTCCCCTGATGGTTCATAACTATTGTAACTTAGTGTGGGATACCAACTTCCAGATGCAACTACACTCTGGGGGCTCACACAAGTGGATGTGTCATATCAGTGCTGTTGATGTTGTGTCTAGAATGTCAATCATATAGGAACCGAGGGTCTTAGACTTAGGAATGGTTCTAGCCTACTATTTTCATTCATAACTTGTAATATAGATTGAGCTCCAAGTCCTATGAACTAATCCTATAGTATCTAAAGTAAACAAAAAGTTTAAATCCCACCAAAATCCAACTTAACCAAGCATTGAATTGATGAATATCAAGGTATAAAGCTACCCTGCCATGTAATAATGTAAGTGGAGTGTAGGATATGAAAAGTGCAAATTGTAAATTTGGCTAGTGACAAATAGAAGCAACTCTTTTTTTACCATCTTCATGAGTACATAAAGAAGATTGGTTGAAAAAACTTTAATTCCTTAAATCCCATTTTGAACCCATCAAAGATTATTTCCCAACATTTGCATCTCCCCACTGTCAGCACAATTTTAGGGGGGTCGTCTTGTGGAAGTTGTCGGTCGCCCGAATCAGAATCTCGTTACCCACTTCGGAGGGACATTTAATTGTTATATATATTTAAGTTTAGAACAATATGAAATCAAACGGATCTCATATGTTTTATAGTTTAGATGAAAGAGCACTACACCTCAAGTCATGTATCTATCCCAAAAGATAAACACAAGACTTGAGGGTGAGGTTCGATCAAATAAACTAAGAAATATATGACATTCATTTGGTCTGCAAAAACCATTTTATTTATAAGCAGACAAGTTCCCATATTTAATATAAAAAATTAAATAGGGTTTATATTAAGTTGGGTTCAGAAAAGCTTCTTATAATGGCAAGCCCTACAGTTAATTGCATCTGAAATGACCGAAGTCACTCAAGAAAACTCTCGATAAAAATCAAAGGATATTGTCTTCAAGAAGGTCAAGGGAATAGGACTTTTCAACGAGATCAGACAAAGAGGTATGAAAGGGAAATGACTCAAATTTGGAACATATCAAGGAATCCAAAAGAAGAGAGATTAAGGGATGTCATAGAACCGGAGGAGAACCTCGGTGAATTCCCAAGCTACCATATGGATTGGCTTCAGTTTTGGAGAATATAACTATTGAATGTTTCATCCTGCCAATTTTATTAATTAGGACTTACATTCATGTGAAACGCTCACACAAATAGCCTAAAAGATGTGAGGGTTTAGGTCGTAATAAACGACAACCTCAGAATCCTAAAACAAGCTAGGGCTTATATTGTATAGCAGAACCATACAAAGGCCTAAAGATAAGTTAAGGATTTGTGTCGCACTAGGCAAACAACCTCCAAATCCTATAAATTGTTACTTAATTCTACGGAATGGTTTAGCTGGTGTAGACATGTTTTGTTGTTGAAGATGATCCTGCTACCTACAATGCTAGCTCCAAGCTCCTTACCGTGGCGAGTTTAAGTTTTCTAATGTGCAAGTCATGATGTCAAATCAAATATTTCCTAAGATTATGGTTATCTTAAATATTATGGGGGATATTAAAGTTGATTAGAGTGACACCGGTTAGGATCCTACGATTCCCTCATTCTGACACCACTATTTTCTTTCAGATTCACTTAGTCCAAATGAATTTACTCAACTTAATGAATTCCATACTTTCATTTAGATAATGGGAAATCTAGTTAGCAACTGTAGGTTTCCTCCTCCAAAAGATTTCCGATCATACGATAGAGACGTTTTAATTTAGTCGCAATTTTTTTTTGTTTTGTTTGTTATTAAATTTTGAGTTGTCTTATATTTTGCATGTTGTGACGATGATATTTACCTTGTTTTGATATTTAGTTTTTGTTCCATTTTTATTTTTGTGGCTATCCTAAACATTTCAATTTTGACATGCAGAGTGACATCATTGTTTAACATGCAAGTTCACGAGTAGGAAAAGTACAGTAAAGAAAGTGTAGGAAAAGAAGGTGTTGTAAACTTTAATAGTGTACCTGTCGATTCTTCTTGTTCCTCCACCTGAAATTTTAGTACTTGCAAGATATATATATATATATATATATATATATATAATTTTGTAGGAATTAAAATATGTTAGTAGGAAAAACAGAAAGTACAGGTCTGAGGTATGTCTACCACATCCTATGTCATATTTTAGTGAGTCCTATTTATTTAAGTGTATAGATGGTTTCTTAAGCAAGTCATAATGAGTTTAATCATGCTTCAAGATATCCAAAAGGTTATGAGAAAGGTCCAGGGATAGGGCCCCGGGCAGCTTACAATCCCTTGAAAAGTCTCGAGTTTGTTCAAACTCATTATGTTGCTTAATGAGTCATCTTTATCATACCCTTATGCTTAATGTACTGATGTCCTAGCAAACCCTAAGGATGGGGTAATTATCACTTGATGTTTTATTTATAAGTTATGTAGGTAAATACCCTTAGGGGCAATTTGGCCTAATTAAGAAACTTAGCAATTTGATTTTAAAGATGGGCTTGTAGTGTATTAAAAAGTTTTAAATTAGTTAGAGCTTATTTTCTAAACCTCATTAAACAAAATTTTGATTAGACCTAATTCACTACTAAGCTCTTATAGCCTAACGAGTAGATTTGCAAGTTTAAGAAAAAGGCTTTTTAAAATGTTTATGCTCTTAATCATTATCATGAATCATACACACTCCATTGGGATTTAAAATCAATGAGTTATGATCTTCCGAAATCAAACCTCTCACCTTAATATCTTTCCTATTTAAATATTCCTCCAAATTTCATTAATTTTAAGAAATTACCAATTTATCTTTTATAAGGCCAAAATGAGATTGGTTGCTACCATTTATCCCTTTCATATTTCAATCATCAAAACATATCAATTAGGATTCTTTTTTGCTCATTTAGCCCTTTGGAAAAGCCTAAATATTAATTAAACCTTAAGTTCCAAAATTACCCTTTCTGCCCTTGAGGCTCTAACACCCTATAATTCATTAAATTGAACTCAAATGACTTGAAAATTTAATATTACCCCACTCATGGGTTAATTAAAACATCAAAGGAGAAAAAATAATTTTTCTGAATTTATTTAATTTTATAATTATTTTTTAATGCAAAAATAGAGACTTTCAATGAAAATTTAATAATTCAACCCAAAACAAAACCTCTATCCTTAAGAAAATTATTGGAGGCTCGCCTAGGTCATAGGATCACTTGGACCAATTTTCATAATTTTTCAAATTTTAATGCAATTATTAAAATTATTTGTTTGTTTTAGGCATTAATTAATTATAAAATATCATTTAAGTGGAAAATTAAGTTTTATATTTTTCTTAAATCTCTCTTACTCCAAGGAATCCAAAGAATTACATTTCATATTTATGATATTTATATTTTAATTATTAGAATTATTTTAGTGGAAAATTAGAAAAAATTTATTTTAAGTCTTTAAAAATTAATATCTTGACTTAGAAAATTAGAAAAATTATTTTGAATGGTCCCAAGTGATCAGAAAGGCAAATGTGATATTTTAGTGCATTTTTTTAATTTTACAAATTTTATGATTTTTTAATTATTTTTTAACTAATTAAATGCTCAAAAATAAAGTATTTATTTTCATTTCACTTTTATTTTTCTTAGGTTTCTCTAATCATAAAGAGCTCCCAAAACCAATTTGGTAATTTTTTGAATTGTAATTTAATTATTATAATTATTTTAATGTCAAAAATGTGGTTTCACCTATATTAATCTATTTTAGTGGTCAAATTAACTTCAATTGACTTGAAATTTTATTAGGAAGTTCATCCAACATTAAATTATAGTGGAGAATGATTTTTATGTCATTTACATTTATAATTACTCCAAATTAATTTTATTTATTTATTAGGATTAGTGACAATTAGGATTATTTTTAATGAGTTAAACTAAGTTTATATTTTTTCTAGGGTCTTCTGATTATAGTGAACCTACCAAAATAAGTTTTATATTTTTCTGATGAGTATTTTAATTTTTATAATTATTTTACCAAACTAGACATGATATCCATGAAAAATAGAGGTCTCTATCTAGAGATCGTCCCTAACCTTGGAAAAACCAGGAAAGATCCCTCATGACAGAGAGAATCAAAGTCCCAAAAAATATGTCATGGTGAAATGTCTATACAAATGAAGAATCCAAATAAAGAAAACACTATTTAATTAATTAAAAATCATACATGTCCACATTTTTCTCCTCTATTCACTAAGAAAAAGGATATTTTAGTTTTATTTTTGTGATTTTTTTACACAAAGATATGGATTTTTGAAGTTCTGGTTGTTAAATAAAAAAAATAAAACCCTATTTTTAAACTTATCCAGCGTGGTGCCACATCATGCTCGACATCTCTGAAGCTTTATGCAGCTTCTTCTGGTTCGATGCCCCCATCTGAGTCAGCCCGCACTTTATGAACTCACCAAAGGAAAATATATTGAAATTTTCAAACCTATTTTATATTGTTTTGATGATATTGGACTTTAAAGAAAGGTATTTTTGATGTTTTGTTGTAGGATTGATGAATTAGGGTCATTGGAGCAAAAAGATGCAAAAAGGAGTAAATTTAGAGCAAAAAGGACCAAAATGTGCAGAATTGAACTAAGGTGCCGACGGCGCCATCGACTGCCGACAGCGAGATTTTCCCGAGACTCCGGAATTAATTCATTATGAAGGTTCACCGACGGCGCCCTCGAGGCCGCTGATGTCGGCGGTTATGCCCAACCAGGCTTTGGATAAGGCCAAATTTTGAAGGGATGCTTAGGCAACACTTAGGAAAGCTCATCCACAACTTTAAAAGAATATTTTGGCCAAAAATTATAGAGGTCCTTGATGTTAGAAAGGTTTCATTAGTGTGTAGAGAGTTTACTAGAGTGTCATTGGCCAAAAATAGAAGAGTGCTAGAGGCCTTGGAGGTTACCATTAGTGTATAGAATTTCCAGTAGAGTGTAACATTGTGAGGAATTCTTTGAGAGATTGTAAGAGTGGAGGGAAAGTGAGAGATTTCTTCCTCCTTTCCGAGGGAAAGAATATAGGGAGTAAAGGAAGTGCTAGGAGAGTTCCTAGAGATTAGAAAAATTCCAATATTAGTGAGGAATTCTTTAGATTGTAAGAGTGGAGGGAAAGTGAGAGATTTCTTCCTCCTTGCTGCTTCAAAGAAGAATTCTGTGTGCTGTAAAGAAAGGAAGAGATTCAGAGGAACTTTGAGGAGTTTTTTTGAGGAGAAATTAGAANTCCAAGATTCAGGGAAGTCAAAGCCCTTGGAAGTTGAGTGCAAATAAATAGGGAAATAATATTATCGGGCGTAGAATTGGAGATTTTAGAGTGACAGACTAAAATCCCCAATTCGGTCCTATCGTTTGGGTGCTGAAGTGTAGATGTTAGCCCTCAGGCGAGGGGAACGTGGGAGCTCCGAAGTGAGAGCCGGTATCCTCCCAGCCTAGCAGCAGATTCAGTAAACAACCGTAAGATTAGTCAATGTTCTTTATGCTTGGACCAAAGAGTAAAGAATAGGTATGCTCCTATTTGGCACAATATAATTTGAACCAATTCACTTTATTTATTCACTATAATTTCTTGACAAGGAGAAGGATTCTTTCTTATATATTAAATATCACATTTGAACCTTCATTAGTATCATTCGTTATTTAATAGTTATTAAAATTATATATTTATTGCAATTGTCTATTAGTGACAGATAGCAAATTGAACTTTGTTGTTGTGATTAATGTATTGCTTTTTCTAAAATTTTAGTTCGTAATTCTAAACCACTCCCATAAACCACTCCCTATGGGATTGATATCTAGGAGGACTCCATTAGAGCCCTATATTACTTGAGCAATATGTATACTTGTGTTGACTATAATTAAAAAGACTATATTACTTGAGCGATTTTGATATTTGGTATTTTTGATATTTAAAAAGACCAATTCAAGTCATATGGCTCACCTATGGCTTGGGAATGGCTTCATGGCTTCCCTTTAGCTTGGCTCTCTTGCAAGAGAAAGGATTTTGAATTTATTTGGTATTTTTGGTGAAGTTTTGCATGATTCTTCATTTTGAATACTTTGATTATGGATTTAGAACTTAGGGAATGATTTTAATGAAATGGATGATGAGGGGGAAAATTGTCATATGGGCATTTAATTGAAATTGGGCTTTTGGAATTAAACATGGTGGGCTTGGGCTTTTAAATTTGAAATTAAATTTGAGTAAAAATTTGGGCTAATTTAATGTTAAACTTAGTATAGAAAGATGTCATGAAGAGTTTGGAAAAGATTTCAATTGATTTTGAATTGAATTGTATGGTTAATTTGGTGGATTTAGGCATATGATCAAAATTGGGTCTTTTTAATTTGGGTAAAATTGGTCTTGCAATTGGGTCAAATTGGACTTGAATTTTGTTTATGTTGGGATTGAGGGTATTGAATTTTAATTTTAAATTGAAATTGGGCAAGATTGGGGCCAATTGAGCCAAGATTGGGGCTAATTTGGGGAAATTGGGTCGTTAAGGGCAAATTGGAGCTTTTGGTCATATAGGGTCAAATTGATGATTAAAAATTGAAATTAAAAATATTTGGGATGATTTTGGAATTTTTGGGATTTTTTGGAATTTTTAGGTTAAGAAGGTCATTTTGGTAATTTTTGGCAATTTTTGGCAATTTTGAGGGTATTTTGGAAATTTGGTGATTTTGGTCAATTTAGGTAGTGGTGAATGATTTGAGATGACTTTTGGATAAATTTGGGTATTTTGGATAATTTTGGGATTTGGCAAAAATTAGGGTTGTAGGGGTATTTTGGTAATTTTGGTGATTTCAGACTAGTATGGGCAAGTAAGACATGAAGTCATGTCAAACCAATAGGAGTCATATGAGGACTCATTTTGTATGCTCAATATGCTGATCATAACCCTCTTAGCCAAGGGCTAGGGGTATAGGGCCACCCATATGAGCTTCTTAAAAGGAGTCAAGAGACCAAATTAAAGGGGTCTTAAGGTTTGGGGGTATGTAAGAAGGTGTGTGCAGACTAGCCTAACCAAAACTAGACCACTCAGAGTTAGTCATAAGGCTGACCATCCTATGGGGACTCTCTTTGAGCTCCTCCATACTGACCACACCTACTAAGTGCTAGAGGTCAGGATCGACATGTGGAATTTTAAGTTGAGCAGAAATGAGTTTAGAATTTCTAATGGTGAGGGTTCATTTTCCAGTCCTCTAGGAATAGTCAACAGTAAATTCCTATAGCTAGACCTTAGGCTACTAAAGAGTAAAAAGCTATACCACAACCAAAAATGAGGTTAACACCCACTAAGCATATCCACTTATACTTCATAGTTCAACGAGACTAACCTAGTTGATTCTACTATAGCTCTCCTGAGTCATTATGGTTCACAATACATTTTAAATTTTAACTGGGCTAGAATGAAAATTAAAAGAATATCTAAAGGTTAATCATACCATTAAGTAATTATAAAGTAATTTCATAGCACTTAGATTCTTACACATTTTACTTAATGATCACAAGGTAATGTAAAGAGTACTACTCAAAAAATATGAAAGAAACAACACACCAAATCATTGAAACAAGAGAATTCCACTATCCAAATGTATACAACTGAAATACAAAAAGAAAACAACAAGAAAATCATTTTCCTCTCCTTTACAATGACTGGAAGAAGCTACACTAATGCTCCTCTTGACTCATGCTTGTTGCTCCTGAAGGAAATTCCTATCTTCTGCCCTAGAAGAGGAAGGAGGAGATTCTACAGTAGGCTACAAACTCACATCAATCCCCTCAAATTCACCAATCCTAGACCTACTAGCATCAATTAGCATCCCCTCTTCAATAACTCTGATACTTCCATTAAATAGACATAGTATAGACTCCTGTTTTCAGCACAATAGACAACTCTATGACCTCCTAGTAACTTCTCACTTCAAGCTCTCGAAATGATAAAACCTATCTATAGCACTTGCTAGCACCTAAGGGTCTAGGAGCTAGCACCTAGGCACTAGTCTCTTAACTTACATAGAAATTCATGGTTGCCTTGACTCCCAGAGGAGCAGCGCCAAGGTGCCATTATCGCGGTTCATTGGCCCCAAGTGAGTGGAGCCTAAGTGTCGCCTTCTTGTTTTGCTAGGTGATGGTCTAGCGCCTAGGTGCCCATGGGTCTGGCGCTTAGGCGTCAGTCCTCCATTTTTCTCCTTTGATTCAAGTCCTCTTTACATTGCTCCACTTCTAACACCAGTTTTTCTTGTGAGGAAAACATGAAAATACTGATCCTTAAAGTGCAATTTCATCCATAAAAATTTGCAAAACATAAGAGAATTTATGCATTCTTTTGTACACATCAAAATCTCCTAAACTTAAAGGATGCTTTTCCTTAAGTAACACTATAATTTAAATAATAAATTAGTTAATTTGGGGGTGGGTTTTATTAAAACTATCAATAATTATGAATCAAGAAATTCATAGTGATAGAAACTAATAACTCCAATAAACTTGAATAGTCATAACGTTTAAGAAACTTTGCATTCAACCAAGAAAATCTGATTTTTTTATCTAATTTCAAAAGAAAATAATACATGTTAAATAGGGTACATTAGATGGTAAATAAATAGAATGTAAGTACTCCCTTTAAAAAGTTTACTAATACTTCCTAAACTTCGATAAACTTAGGCATGTTGTGGATTTGAAAATTTAAAAAGAATCTAGTGAAACTAATTTCTGATAGGTCTTCTCCTCAAGCTTCTCCTCATTTTATATTTTCTTTTATACTCTTATTCTTGCTTTAGGATGAATATTCCAATCCTTAATCCTTATGAGTATTACTAAAACTAGATAGGCCTTCTAATAATTTTAAGAAGTATTTGAAGAAAATATAATTTAAGGAGGCACAATTAATGTGAAGTATATATCTATATGTACTTAATTTAACTATTATTTAACACTTTTTAAAAGTTAAATGTCAAATTAGTTTTTTGCATTTTCAAATACAAAATTAACTCAATGTCATTCTAGCATAATTTACATAGTGTTTAAAATGAGTAAATTATGTTTTTCCTTTATCAATATTGTGAGAATTTTAAATTAAACCCCACATTCCTCAAGTTCCTTAATCATAGCAATTCCAACTCATTCTAGTGAGGACAAATAAGTAGCTTTAAAATATTTTTCTCTCCCTCCCCCAAACTTAATTCTAAACATATTCAACAATTTAAAACATGAATACAAACGAGGCAAAATATAGAAATACTTCCTAACATATGGGTCTATCACCAAGATCAATAAGTATAAATAGGAAGAAACATATATAAAATGGTAAGTAAATCTAAACTAAAAAGGATATTAATTGAAATTGCACCAAAAGGTTTGAATATTACACCAAGAAAATAAAAGCAAGTTCCACCATAAAAATACAAATTGGTCCAAATAAAAGTACATCATTAGCGGTGGTCGTAAATAAAAAATAACATCCAGTACATCCACATAAAGGAAAATAAAAAACTTCTCCTCATACGCATCTTCCTCACATCACTTCTTCTTCTTCTTCTTCTTCTTCTTCTTCTTCTTATACTACTACTTCTTCCTCATCGTCATCTTCAACTTCCTCCTCCATCGATTGGCTTGTGTTTTTGTAGGGCTGGTAGGGAGAATAGATTGGAAACTCACTGGAACTGTCTCCTTTAATCCATCGTTTCCTCTGGTACATCTCAAACTCATCAGTCTAGAAGCTGGAAAACTGTTCATACTATTTTTCTCTTTTGCCCTTCCATATGTGTAAAATGATCAGGTAACTTGTTAATATCAGTCTATAAACTAGAGTTCTTATCTTCTACCCTCTCTATCTTTCATTCCATAAAGGCCATTAGGTAGTAGGACGAGCTCGATAAGAAGAATAAGTAAGCTGAATTGGGCCAGACTTAGTTCCAAACATCGCACGTCTTCTATAGAGTGCAATTTTTTGATCTGGAGATAGGCTTCATTGAATGAAGCTACTCCTCCCAACTACTAAAAAAAAGCAACATTTTAACACAGAGAAAAGATAGTGGATGGGTGTCTTAATCCAAGAGTAGATCCTCACTTGTAGTATTCATAATAGAATGATAGATAAGAGAACATATATCAATGGATTTCCTAGTTTTGATGCATAAGAATCTATCATTGGTGATCTCACTTAGATTGGTGGAGAGAAGGAGTTTGATAGAAATAAAGTAGTGTCAAGCCTTTGCGGCTGGGTTGAGCTCAAATGAAGGAAATTTGATTTTATGATCATTTTTAACCTTCTAAGATATAATGATCTCATTTAAATTAGTATCAACATGAGTGAAATGAGACTAGAAATTATTAGGGACATCTCTTAAGAAAAATTAAGCATTGATATGGAAAGGATAGATGTCCATTTATTTCTCTCTCACAAAGATAGAATCATCAGAAACTGGAGGAAGGTTAGCATACAACTCCCTCACAACTAAAATTGTAGCAGCACCAATATTGTAACAGAGACTTTCTCAATGTCTAGTTATTATCATAATCTCAATTGCACCCCTAGGGCTGAAAAGTCCTCGCTTTGTAATCAACTTCTTCGATGTCAAGAAGTCATTGTAACTTTCCTCAACTTTGAAGCTTACAAATTTCTTGTCAAATGAAGATTTTTACTTGGCAGCTTTTTTTGGTGTCATTAGAAAGTAAAGAGATTAACATTAAAAGGAACAAGGATTGAGATTAAAGTAGATGGAATAAGATGCAAATCAATTGCTCAATCAAGCTTTTCCCCCAAAATCTCCAATCTGACTTTCTCTATCCAATGAAGGAAATAGTTTAGAGAGTGAAATTTTCCTCTTAGGTGTGATTTACACTCACAAAAGCTTCTTGAAACAAGATAAATTGGAAAAAAAATTGATTCCCTAGAATTCGTCTCTCAGCTGCCGAAGAAGAGCTGGGGGAGGGGTTTCACGAATATGCAGTGAACCAACCTAGTTTAGGGCTTAATAGCTAAATTTTGAGTAGCAGCACCTAGTCACCATGATAGTAATGTCAAGGCGCTACTTGCCCATAGTGGTTCCTTGGTGACTGAGTGAGCGGTGCCTATGCGCCCATACTAAATTTGGTCTTGTTACATGTTTTGAAATATTCATCCATCAAAGTTCTTAATCATACATAATATCTTATAAATAAAGATAAGTAAGGTCACTTATCCTCTTTCTCATCACATCACTCTTCTTTATTTTCTAATATCCAATGGAATCTCCCTTTACTAATTTTTGGGTGCTTTCACACATTTTGTAAGAAAAAAATTTTGAACCTGATAGCACATTAACTATTTAAATTGGCTTATAGGTTTACAACCTCTTAGTATTATTCTATCTGATAAAGTAGACATGTACAATATAGGAATCATCCATTGGCCCTTCTAATTTCTGGCACATAAATCATCATAATAGAAGAACAAGTCAAAAATAAGAAGTATCAAATTGAGATAGACATGTCTCATGTCTAAACTCAGTATGTCTCATTTATATTATTATGTTTGATTTAAAACTAGGTTGTAGATGACACAGTTAGTCCTGCTACCATAAGAAGACATACTAGTGTTTAGGAACAACAAGAAAGAAAGTATTTTTCTCCATTAAATTATACAATCATAATCATTGAAAAATAATCATAGCACAAACACAAACACTCTAATACAAACAATCAGCACAACAACAATAACAAATAAACACAACTACAAACTTGGTTTGCCTCCCAAGAAGCGCACAATTTAACGTCCTCAGCCTGATGAATCTAGATATTTACTCAGGATGACAAAAAATTAAAACCTTATTTATCAAAGGTCTCTCAACACCACAGTAGGGATTAAGTCTCAACCCATTCACTTTGAACCCTCTACCACTCTTAAGATCTTTAATATCAATTCTACCAAAAGGATAAGTCTTTACTAAAGTAAAAGTCCTCATCACCTATACTTAAGTTTTCCTAAAAATAATTTCAATTTTGTATTATGCAATAAAACATCTTGTATAGGCTCAAAATCTTTCCAAAGAATCTTTTGATCATGCTATTTCTTCATTTAATCTTTATAAAGTTTTGTATTTTCATTAGATTCTTATCTAGTTTTAACAAGTTCATTTAACTGTAGTAATCTTTTCTCACTAATTTCTTTCATATTATAATTTAACTCTTTAACAACTCAATAAGTTTTATGTTATAATTCTACTAGTAAGTGACAAGTTTTTCCAAATATAAGCCTATATGGAGATATTCCTATATGTGTTTTATAAGCAATCATATAACCCTACAATGCATCATATAGTCTTAAAGACCAATCCCTTCAATTAGGATTAACAAGTTCTTCTAAAATATTTTTGATTTCTCTGTTAGATACTTCTGCTAAACCACTCATCCAGGGATGATATGTTATAAATATTCTATGTTTAATTCCAACTTTGCAACTAATGCCTCAATAATTATATTCCTAAAGTGGCTTCCCCCATCACTAACGATCACTCTAAGCATACCATATCTGCAAAATATATTCTTCTTTAAGAAATTAGATACACTTTGAGCTTTAAAATTAGGTGGGGCTACAGACTTTATCCCTTTGAGACTGTTGTTTTTGGTGAGGTTTGCTCTTCCTCTTAGTACATAGGATCTAGCCATAAGACTTTCCCTTTGACTATCCTAAAGGACTAGTGATGGGACCCACCCATTCTATGATTTCAAACCACCTCCTAGCTCTTTTTGAAATCTCACATGGGTGCTTATAAAACTCCAGCACTTGGAAGGTTAGGACTAACATGTAAAGACTCAAAGATGAATTGTCATAGAATAATAAGGCCTTAGGGACACCCTATTGACTATTGGTGGCTTGGGGCATCCCACTACACACACTTACCTCACATTCTTCCTCCTTTGAGTTTTACGGTACTATTTGGCTTGTTTGGAACCTCACATGGATGGTCATAAACCTCCAGCACTTGGAAGGTTCGGACTAACATGTGAGGCTCCAAAATAATTTCTTGTAGGACTATCAGGCCTTGAGGAGGCTCTTTAGGCTTTGGGCATTTACCTTACACTGCAGTACCTCCTCACCACACTAAAATAAACAAGGTTCCTCCATTTTCAACTCATAATCAAGCTAAGACCTCATATCCCATTTTCATAAACCTTAAGTTCAAATTCACACCAACTTACCCCAAATCTTATACAGGATCCAAAATCAGACTTAGCATTCCCCAACTTTCAAGCTTTATTCCCAACTTGACAAATTCACATCAAATTCTCTTCAAATACACCTAGTATTAGAAATCTAAATCAATTTGCATCAAAGTTTACTCCATAAAAATAATTTTCAAGTACACACTCCAATTTCTCCCTTTGATAATACCTGAAATTAGGCTAGACACAATCCCAACATTACCATAATACACTTCAATACCACCTATTAATACGAAAATACTATAGTTAATAACACCAAGCCTGCGGTCATGTGCATCTCCTTGCAATCCCACGTGCATATCTTCACAATCCAGCATGCATCTCGACTCATTCTTGCAATAATACCCCCACAATCCCATGATCATACACCCACCCCGTAGCCACACACAGCTCCATGCAATCCTAAGTGTAGCGCCCCACAATCCCGCGAACACGCCTCTGCAATCCCAAGCACGACTCTCTGCAATCCCTTGTGAATCTCTCTGCAATCCCTCAAGCAAGCTACCGAAATCCCATAATCATACCCTCATAATCTCACAATGCACACTGTCATAACCCCTGCAATACCCTCACGATACGACGTACAATTAAACCACCAATAATACCATCCAAAAAAAAATTTCCTGAATATTCTCCACATTAAAACGCTCAAATTTCGTACACCTCGAGCAGAGTGCACTTTTATTTATTGAGAAAAGGGTGAGCCTCTTCCAAGAAAACTTAGCCTCATTTATGACTTGCTTTAACCCAAATTGGAGACCCTAATCTCTAGCATGAGCCTAAGTCACACCACTCCAAGCTGACCAGCCACTTGTAGCATCACCCAAGCCCATTTTTGTGGGTCTTGCCCAGATAAAAAAAGGGTGGTCTAAAATTCTTTCCATTTCAATTCAAAATCCTTTAAACACATGGAAAAATACAATTACTTTAATATCTTTATTTTGCTACCCCCATTAAATTGAAATTGACCTCCCCCTTAGCCCATGAGACCATGCCTCCTTTCCAAACCTCCCAAACATTTCTAAATGCTTCCATAAACCCAAATACCTCAAATAATACCACATGAAAAGCTTTTTCTGTGTTTTAGCTTTCAATACAACCAAAATACAACATGAATAACACTGAGACAGACAAAACCATGGTTTCTCCTCTCATTATCTGGCTCACTTGCACGTGGAAAAGGACAGTTGACCCTATCCATCATGCTCTGCTCGAGATCTTCTCTTCCCAAGGCTTCCTTTGGTAAAATGAGGAATGTTATCTTGGTGAAAATACACACTTTGAACCTTCCATTATGAAATATTTTAAGGGCAAAAACCTCCATTTTTTTCCTTAAAACTATTACTTGGTAAATTCTCCACTATCTCCACCAATTAGTTGAGCCTATAAAAATGTCATTTTTCATGTTCAAAAGGGAGGGAACTCACATGAGCCTTGTCGAAGCTGCTAAATTTCTTCCATACCAGCTTGAAATCTTCAGTAGCTCATTCTCATCATTCTTAAGCCTTCAAACAGGCCACCAAATCCTAATTTCCCCATTAAAGCCCAAGACACCCTTTTTTGACCATCTCAAAAATTGCACCAAAACTTCAAATTGATTGTTCCAAAAGCTTCCCAAGAGCCTAAAACATCATTCTACACCAAGCCTTACCCTTCCCGAGCCTTCCACCATAGCTATAAACCAAGACCAACCACCCAATTGATCGAGGAAACCTGCTTTTGAAGGAAGTTCTCTGGATTGAAACAAAGCTTCAACAACCATCCAATCAAGGCCTCACCTATTGGACAAAGGTATTGACTAAAAACTTTACATCTTTTCCACATTTTAGAACTTTATGAAGAACGTTTACATGCCATGATAATCTAGCAGTATGGAGATCATCTACATGCTTAGATGATGGCGTAGGATCAAACTGTTCTTAATTTCATTAGGTATCGAGACGGATCTTAAGGTTTGAAATTGGATGGATTTTGTTTTCTGGCTTGATGAAGAAGAACATTACATGTGTTATTCATGGTTTTATTTCAGTGTTATTTTGGTGTTATTGTCACTATTTTATCTTTTTTCATGCTACTTCGCATGTTTTTTTATTTGCTAGTGTTATGAAGTTATTTGCACTATTTTATTGTTGTCTTTGCATGATATGTTGGTGTTACGAGGAATGTTTGTGTGATTTTCTTATGGTTAATTTAAAATGAGAATTTTTGATTTAATTATTTCAAGAAAATGATTCACATTTTCAAAAGTCATATCTTGGTATGTGTACTTTCCTGTTTCATTTTCTTTTTCTTACGTACTTTTGTTTTTTAAGCTTTAGTTGTCTGTAGTTGCACCAATTTTTTTCCTACTTTAAGATGGCTTATGGAGGGAGGGGCAGTCTCTACTCTATCGTGGATGTGGCACCTTGTGGAAGTTCAGCAGCATATGAGTTAGTGGACATGGTGCTATGGAATCAAATCTTGAGGTCTTCTTACCCTATGAGGCCTTCAGCTCAATTCCCACTAGACTAACACCACCTCTAGTTGCAACTACCACACAAGCTCCATATCCAATCACAACTATAACACAATTACTGCCCCCAGTCATGACCACAACACAAACATAGATGTCAGCCACTACTAGCACACCAGCACCATCATGATCAACTGTTATTGATGCATCATCTAGTTCGAGCAGCACAATCAATTTTCATTAGTTTTGGGCAGTGGGGAACATGTAAGATTTAACACATCATTGACATTACTTTGTTTTATTTTTTAATTTAATAGAGAACTAATCAAATGTTATTTTTCAAATTTAATCAAATGGCTTCTTCAAGGAGGGGATGCCTCCCCCATGTTGAGCGACATGCTGCCTTGTGGAAGTTTGCCAGCTGAAGAGGCCATGGAAATGGTACTACGGAGGCGAGCCTTGTGGTCAACTTGCTCCAACAGGCCTTCACCTTGACTCCTACCACTCCAGCACCTTCTCCAGTTGTGACTATCACACCAGCACTACCACAAATCACAACCACTACACCAACACTACCACCAGCTGCGACCAGAACACCTGTACTATCACCATCATCTGGTATTGATGTGTGGTCTAGTTTGAGTAGCACAAGTAATTTCCATCAACTCCGGATAATGGAGAACACATACTATTTTTAGATACTGAAATTAATGTTTTATGTTTTTTTTTTTATTTTAATAAAAAACTAACTAGTTTTTATTTTCATATTTTCTCCCCTCACATAGGCCCTCCATTCCATTAAGGACATTATTCAAAGCAAGGATGATCACCTGTACTTATCTTGGAGGAAGATCTCGATGGCAATTCAAGACATGTGATTTCAAGAGTTTGCAATAAACCCTAAAAATAGTAATCTTCAGTTATATATTTTGTTTTATGAATCTAATATTTTATTAGTCAATTTTCAGAAATAGTGGTCTTAGCCCCCTAAGGAGGAGGCACACATCTAGAAGAACTTGTAACACAGTGCGAGCGAACGTCTTCGTGACTAGTTCAACAATATATAGAAGACACGTGAGTGCCCCTTGTGGCTTGGAGAGGATGTGTTCACCGCCCTGCTAAGGGTCTGGAACTTTTACGCTTATTAGAAGAAAAGAGAGTAGACCAAGCAGAATTGCCACTCTAAGTGCGGGGGCATGGGGGCCTCGAAGCACGCTGGTGGGGCACTCCCATATATGGAGTACACGAGGAGGCTCGTAAGATTTATTTTTTACATTAAATCTTATTTTACATTAAATTTTTGCTAATTTTTTTTTATTAAACTGACAGACTATAGAGAAAGGATGAGAGTCATCCGTTGTAGAGTTACACGAATGCAGTTATAGGCCACAGTCAAATCAATCTTGAGTTGAGAGCAAATCCTAGGTGACCCAAGTAATTTGCAAGATTAATTAGTATAAAATTCAAATAACTTTCAAAATTTCTTTAGTCTCTAACTTTCATTAATCATATTTATTATAGAAAGTCTTCCAGACGCTCAAGGAGAATCTATCTCAGCAGTCGGACAGTGGTTCGACCACATCTCGCGATCTTTCTGAATATGACCTGTGGAGGAAGGCTGTCGATGGCAAGAAATGCAGAGTCTACAAGTTGGGGTACCAGGCATGGGACTATGATGCATGTCTGACTTCTAACACATCCAATTTATCTACTTTTACTGCACAAGAGGAGGAGATTCGTCGTCAGGTTGCTACTGAGCTTGCTACCTATGTCTCCACCTAACTATCCACAATATGATCAGAGATGGAATTGAAGAAAAAAATAGAGATCAAAGCGATGTTGTGTTATGAACTACAGAGATAAAAGCAGTCAGTTCAGGATGATGATGAGGAGTGGACCGAAAAGGATGAGTAAGAGGGTTATTCTTTATTTTTGTATGTATTAAATAATTTATCGGTCATGAACAATATCTCTTAATAAGGCAGTTGTTCGTTTTATTTCATTTAATCCAATTTTTTATCATTTATTTATGTCTATGGTTTATATGCTAATTAGTTTCATTACTGTGGTATGTTGTGGTGTATGAAAATTGTACTATTATGATTGCAGGTGTGTAAATTGTAGTGT
This sequence comes from Phalaenopsis hybrid cultivar, assembly GCA_002079205.1. NCBI lineage: Eukaryota > Viridiplantae > Streptophyta > Magnoliopsida > Asparagales > Orchidaceae > Phalaenopsis > Phalaenopsis hybrid cultivar. Next base: position 11,595 of record JXCR01124266.1, on the reverse strand, counting down.
TGAAGAAAGAGTTTTATTTTGTAATGCAATAGGTTATTGACGGATTTATGATACTCTGATTATGTTCCGACAGCTATTCAATAGGTTATCGAATAAGTGATGTCTTTTTAAGGTGTTGTATTTTTTGGCAGATAGAGCAATTCGTAATTATATAAGTTTAAATGATGGTTGTGCTCACTTTCAGCTGAAGTACAATATTTTCTGTCAGATGGTCATATTACCGATGGACACAAACGGTATAACATGCCGTCGATTTGAACCAACAGCGAGAATTAATGTTCGTCGGATAACCTTTAGTGTTAAAATACTATCGGTAACGTATTTAATGAACTGTAACTTAACTATCAACAAGGTAATTATATTATCAACAAGCATTTTTACTACATCAAATAAACTGTAACTTAACTGTCGGTAATTAATTTAATGATGGTTTAAAAATTATTACCTACAATATTTGACCGTCAGTAATAAGCTAAATTCCAGTATTGGTAGTATAAACTTACTTATTATATTTGTTATAATCTTTTTACATTATAGAACACTTTGGCCACTCCACAATACTTAAACGCTAGCGGTTATTAGTTTTATGTTAAGAATTTGCAGTGTAAGAGAGCAGAAACGATCAATATATTATGTTAAAAGTGTTATTGGGCCTTTAAAACTCTTTGTCAAGCAACCATTCCATTTCAAATTCTTGTAATCAAACATCCCAAAAACTCTGAATCAATCCACATATTAAAATAATCTCTTAATATAAGAATAAATAATAATTAAATATGGAAAGGAGAGAGAGAGACAGAGGATAGAAAATTTTTTGCCTTTATGGGCCCATAGAACTAGTTTACATTGCTGTAAAATGAAGCGGTTTAAACCACTTCAAATTTCAGTGGTTTTTACCACCGTCCAAAGGGGGTGTAATAGCTGCTCTTTTAAACCACTACTAAAAAGTATTGCTATCTGAAAAGTTTGTGCTAGTGCTTAAAATAGAGTAATTTGAATCTTAAAGGTGGTCATATTATCAAGTAGGACTAACACCTTGGCAAATTTCATGAGTATTATAATGTTGTCTTCATGTCGATAATGTTCTGCGTTGGTAAGGTTTAGTTCTTAAATTGTTGTGAGATAATTTAAAAAGGCTTTTGACAATAATTGTTGGTATCATAAAAAATATTTTCATTATAAAAAAACCATACACAATTAGATTACTTTTCTTTATATATACCATACTAATAAATCTAATAGTGAAAACCCCATTCCCTTTACATAAGGTTTAAGAAAAAGTAGAAAATATAAATAAATAAAAGTGTGGCAAGTATTTGAACAGCAAAATTACAAAAAGATATCCCAAATGAATCATAAGACTCTACGAAAATCTTTTTCTTTTCTTTTCAAAAAAATTTGTTTCAATTGGTCTTTTTTTCTGCTACTTCATTTTTAAACAAATCACAACGATTTTATACATACTTAAAATAACATTCAAATTATTTTTTGCTTAATGTTTTTGTAATTTTTTTTTAATTAGAAACCACCATGTCTAGCCATTCTGACTTTGGCCACACTAGTTGTTGTTTATCGTTGTCAGTCGTTTACACCACCACCCCACCGCTCTGTTTGCCACCGCCACCACCATCATTTTCGATGACCTCTGCCCTACCGNCCGCCACCACCATCATTTTCGATGCCCTCTGCCCTACCGCCGCATTGTGACTGCTGCATATAATAATGACTGAATTAACATATATTTAATATATATAAAATTTCCTTATTTCATATAGTATATAAAGAAAATAAATTAAAAAAATAAAAAATAATAAAAAAAATGACTTCATTAGGAAATTAATGTTACTTTGCTTTCATAATTTTCTAAAATAAACTCCAATTAGGCGGCCAATTTGCCCCTCAAGGTTTGAAATGAAGGGCTAGAAGGAACGTTGCTCGTGATCTGGAGAGAAATCAACTAGCTGACTTTGACCCATTGTACAATTATTTTATTCCTCCTATGGTAAGCTGACTTTGACAATTCACATTTTCCTCTTTCTTAATAAGGTATGGAGCCATACAAATTGTACCACGCAGCCAATGATATGTATGATAAAAACTATTCTATTTTTTCTCATTGAGAGGAAAATGAGATGGGGGGATCTTTGGCGGCAATAAAAAATAGACTAGTGAACTTTGTTAGCCTTTCCGCCATCTTTGTCAAGTGTTTGGCAAACTCTAAATAAGTTGCTTTCAATTTCAGCAATGTTTAGCCTTTTATTCATTGAGTATTGTTATTTTCAAGTGTACCGAGTTTACTAATGGTGGGGAAATTTTGGAGAGGAATAATAAGTATTAACCTATATCTAGCCCATAAAGTGTGAGAGAATCAACTTGATGAGTTCATCATAAGTTTAATTTGTTGCGAATTAAAGGTATAAATCGGCCGAGAAAAGCATGCAAAATTTTTTAGATGTTTGTGATCCCTTACAAATATTAAATTAAACTAGATGGATCAGAAAAAAAATGAAATAAATGTGTTGTAGGACGAAAGTTGGGATAATCATTTGACTCATTTATTACCATATCAGAGAGGGAGTTTCGCATTTTAACTCTAAAATTGATGAGAAAAATTTTTAGGAGGGGCATAAGAAAACTATAACTTGTTAAAGAAGTGTACGCTCAAATTTATTTAAATAAACAAGAGCAAGTCATCAAAAGTATTTGTGTTTGACCTATTCCTTTATTTAATTAATTTTTAGTTCACCTTTTGTTACAAATATTATCAAAAATATTAACAATATGGTCTTTAGGGGGACATTTCACTACATGTATACATTATGAGCATTAAGACCTGGCATGCATTTACAAAACATTAACAATTATCAATAAGCGTATTACACAATCTGTAAAAACTCTCTGCAATTAAGTGTCCTATAATTCCTTTAAGAGACTTATGTTTCTTGTACTCAAAAGAAGGAGACACGTCGTTCTTATTCATCCTATCTCTCTTATTAAAAGAAAACATAACGAATCGTCCACATTTGTTTAATTAACTTGTGAAATTTTCTATAAAACTATCATTAATGTTTTTTCATGATCAACATTCAATATTTGCGGATCATCTTGATGTACATTTTTCCCACTGCTCGTTCTTACATTTTGAAAATAAAAAACATTTATGTTTGTATTTCTCAAGCCCTCTTCATGTAGGAAAAGAGAGCATAGCATATTTATTACCATTTTGATGAATCTAATGAAAATCCTTAAGGCACTGATCAGATAGCTCACAATGATTCATTTGATCATTTAATATTATCTTAATGTTTGAGAACCTCTATAATGCCAAAATTAACAAATTTTAGGCCAATTTAATTTGTCTTGACAATACAATTAATTACATTGCAAGGACGCTACATTTAAATATCATTTGGTTATCAATTAATGTCCAATAATTTCAACTATGCCTTTCAAACGCTTTATCTAAGAAGGTCATTTAAAGTCAAATACGATCACCATTGGTGTTGATGTCTTCATCCCATCCCTAAAAATTTGCTTTAATTAGAGTTCAAATAGTCCTTGAATTCAATTTCAAAACTTTCAACTCAAATATCATCTTCAAATTCATGAAATTTTGGATGACGCATCAATTAATTTATTATTTGTGAAAATTGAATCATCGCTTATGTCTTCGTATTATTGAGAAAAAAAATGCAATAGGAAACCAATTTTATTTGAAGCCTAACATAGACTTTCTTGTGGCGCCAATTAATATGGATCAGGCCAGTTTAATTAGTACAAAACTAACGTATTAAATGGTTCTATTAAACATTCAGTTACAAAACAGAAAGCATCAGAAAAAAAAATTTTAAATAATAGAATTCATTGACTGAAGACATATAAAAACTAAAAAATGAAAAATAATAATAGAATTCAATTTGTATTTGACTGGGCGACTCGTGCCATCACATAACTTGATGGCTTGTGTCATTTTAATAAAATCAATCTGACGTGATTCTAAATTTCTCTAAGTGCATGGTGATGCATGCAAGACCAAGGACCATATGATAGAAAAATCTTCAGAAATTAATTTCTACAGATATATCAGGCGTAGTATATAGAAAATATTTATTATGTTTTCATATCACATGTGTGGCTTCGTGGTGATATGGTCAGCCTGATCTCAGTATACTCTTCTTCTGATGTACGTGTATGGTGCTAACGAACGTAACTACTAATAAATAACTGAGACCATCGTTTAATATTTTTTAAGTCTTTGTTTTTAGGAAACTTGTTAATGGTAATGAGATGGTGTTTATGTAGGCGCTTATGTCATTGGGGGCATAACACGACAAAACTGGCAATATGTGCGGTTGGCTAAGTGAAATGATGAATTTGGAATGCTAGAGGTTGAAGACTGAAACAGATTTTTAAATTTAAAAACGATTGTAAATCCTTCATGATTTCTTTATTTAAAAATTCATTACCGTTTTAACTATTTTTTAGTATAGGATTAAAATTTATTGTTGTGTGACTTGAATGGTAGGCCTTAACTGGTTATTTAATTTTTATGATTGTGTGATTGTTATAATGTGTGCGCGTCTATGTGTCTGTATATACATATAGTTAGAGTCGGGCTGACCACATTATTCATTGAATTTGGTTTAGGTCATATGACAAGTTGTTTGTGTTTGAGTTTTGAATTGAGCTTTCAGATATATTTCTCACTATTAAAAAATAAGTTTTTTTGCAGTATATACTTTGTGAGACTAATCTTGAATTGGTAATTTGAATTGATTACACAATTAGTGGCTTCATAAAAGGCATGAGTTGATTAGTGGAATAAATATAGAAGATATGATAACAGCATTAATTTTGAAATAAATATAGGAGATATGACAATAGCATTAATTTTGAATTTGAATCTTAAATTCAAATTCAAAATTCAAATATGTGTAAATCAATTCAAATAGGCGCGAATTGATGGCACTTAATTCTCTTGCCTTTATTGTGTACGTTTCTTTTTTTGTTTCGGTATGTCTTATATAGTATAAATTGGGTGTTGTGTTGCATTGTAAAACACCCCAGCCTTATATCTTTTCACTCCTTCAAAAAAAAATAAAAAGAGAATTCTCGAAAGTCTAATCTCATTTTTCGATTTGTCCTTTAGCGATCCATTAAATTGGAACCAACATTTGGTATCAGAGCTTAAGCCGAAAGACATGTCGTCACCGAGCAAAGCTATCATAGGAGATATGGCAACAACGAAGATCGGAAGAGAAGGGAACGTAACGCTTTCTTATCCATTACTCACAAAGAGTAACTACTCGGTGTGGGCGTTGAAGATGCGTGTGAACCTACAAGCTCAAGGAGTGTGGGAAGTCGTGGAGCAAGACGAGGTCGAAGAGCGTAAAGATAGAATGGCTCTCGCTGCCATCTATCAAGCGCTACCGGAGGACGTTCTTCTCATGGTGGCAGAGAAGGATTCCGCCAAGCTAGCATGGGAGACACTGAAGAAGATGCACGTCGGTGTAGAGCGAGTCAAGGAGGCGAAAGTGCAGACCTTGAGGACTCACTTTGAGGCAATCCGCATGAAGGACGGAGAGACAGTGGACGATTTCGTCATGAAATTGACGTTCATTGTGACAGGCATCCGCTCTTTGGGAGAGAAGATGGAGGAGATCTCCGTCGTCAAGAAGTTCCTTCGAGCCGTACCACAAAAATACATGCAGATCGTCACCGCGATCGAGCAATTCGGTGACCTAAAAAACATGACCGTCGAGGAGGTCGTCGGTCGTCTTAAAGTCCACGAAGAGAGACTTTGCGGCTACAAAGACCAAGAGGAGGAGAAGAACCTCTTGCTCACGCATGCAGAATGGATGTCTCGAATGAAGAAAAACGGAGAAGCCGATTTTTCTTCCGGATCGTCGAGTAGTGGCGGCAACGGTGGAGATAACCGAGGTCGTGGCAAAGGGCGGGGACGAGGGCAAGGTCGAGGTGGAGAAAGCTCACCTCGACAAGAAGACATCAAACCCCGCAAAGACAAGAGCACAGTGAAGTGTTACAATTGTCAAAAGTACGGACACTTCGCGTCTGAAGGTCGTAGCAAGAAGCCTGAAGAGGAAGCAAACCTTACTAGCCTCCATGACGAGGAGCCAGCGTCGATGTTTGCCGCGGGAGTGGCGAATCCCTTGCTCGAAGACGAGGAGACAAATCTCGAAGAGATCACGCAAGAATCGTCCAAGGAGGAACCAGAGGGGGTGTTACTCAATGAAGAAAAAGTCAAGGCGAACCTCCTCGCAAGTGGCGAGGAGTATAATCACACCGACGTTTGGTATCTTGACAATGGAGCAAGCAATCACATGACAGGCCATCGAGAGAAGTTCAATGAGCTCGACAAGAAGATCACCGGAAATGTGAAGTTCGGAGACGGCTCACTCATCGAGATCAAGGGTCGAGAAACCATCCTGTTTGTGTGCAAAAACGGTGATCAACGTCTAATTACCGAGGTATATTACATTCCGAAATTAAAAAGTAATATCATAAGTCTTGGTCAGATGACAAAAGAAGGCAACACGATCACCTTAGTCGGCTCATTCTTGAAGATGTTCGACCGAAATGGCGCCCTGTTGATGAAGGTGGAAAAATCGCCAAATTAGTTGTACAAGGTTCCCTCGAGACAAGCCAACCTGCTTCTCTATTAGCATCACTAGCAGATCCGGGCTTGGGTTATGGCATGCGAGACTTGGGCATGTAAACTTTTATGCGCTCAAAATGATGGGGGAGAAGGAGATGGCCATAGGGCTGCCTAAGATCACACACCCCAACCAAGTGTGTGAAAGTTGCAAGATTTCAAAGCAAACAAGATTGTCGTTACCTGCCCAAGCCAACTTTTGGGGAGAGGCGGTACGACATGCAAGTCCCGACAAACCTTTGGGGAGAGGCGGTACGCATGCAGTATATCTCTTGAACTGTTTGACAACAAAGGTGCTAGGAGATTGTACCCCTTACCAAGCGTGGTTCAGCAAGCGACCTCATTTGAAACACTTGAGAGTGTTTGGATGTACCGCACATGTGAAGGTTGCAGGTCCACATCTCAAGAAGCTCGATGATCGAAGTCAAGCAATGGTGTATCTTGGCGTCGAAGACTGAAGTAAGGCGCACAGATTTCTCGATCCACCACGCAGGAAAATTCTTATGAGCAGAGACGCAGTGTTTGAAGAGGAGAAGAAGTGGGAATGGTGCAATGATGATGAAGAGCTCATACAAAATTTTATGGAGTTCGGAATTTTACAATATGAAGGAGAAGTAGCGGACTCAACCTTACCAATGAAACCAATGGTCACGCCGAACTCTCAACGACAACAAGAGAACTCAGGAAGACCCACAACGAAAGGTGCTCCCAAGAAATTTCGCTCACTTGCCGAGGTCTATGCGGAAGCACCACTAGTAGAGACGGATCTTGATGAATTGTTGTTGCTCACTACCGATGAGCCAACAACATATCAAGAGGCGGCAACCGAGGAGGCGTGGAATAAGGCCATGCAAAAAGAGCTCGGGTCCATTGAGAAGAACAAGAAGTGGGAGCTCACCGACTTGCCACCCGGTCACAAGCTCATCGGCTTAAAATGGGTGTTTAAGTTGAAAAGAGACAGTGAAGGCAACATCCTTAAGCACAAAGCAAGATTGGTGGCGAAAGGTTACGTGTAGAAGCAAGAAGTAGACTTCGAGGAATCCTTTGCACCGGTGGTGAAACTCAATACCGTCAGGTTAATTCTTTCCCTCGCAGCTCATCGTGGGTGGGAGATCCACCACTTGGACTCAAGTCGGCGTTTCTCAATGGTGATATTGAAGAAGAAGTCTACGTCACCCAACCTGAAGGAATCATTGTCAAGAATGAAGAGCACAAGGTGTACAAGCTGTCCAAAGCACTCTACGGACTATGCCAAGCACCAAGGCCATGGAATTCTTGCCTTAACAAGAGAATGATGATTCTAGGCTTCGTGAAGTGTCCTCAAGAGCAGGCTATGTACACGAGGAATCACGGAACAGAAGTACTCATCGTCGGCGTGTACGTTGACGATTTGATTGTAACGGGATCCAGCATTGATGGTGTTGAGATATTCAAGAAGCAAATGATGAAGGAGTTCGAGATGAGTGATCTTGGGCTGCTCTCATACTACCTCGGTATCGAGGTAGACCAAAAGAAAGACCACATCACAGTGAAGCAATCGGCTTACGCAAAGAAGGTGTTGGAGCAGTTCGAAATGGTAGATTGCAACCCGAGCAAGTATCCAATGGAAGCAAAGTTGCAACTCGGAAAGGATGCGGAAGGAATCGTTGTGAATCCCACCAAGTATAGGCGTGTCATCGGATGTCTCAGGTACCTAACCCATACTCGACCCGATATCTCATACGCAGTTGGCATGGTGAGTCGTTACATGGAGCAGCCTACCACTTTACACCAGCAGGCGGTGAAGCATATTCTTCGTTACATAAAGGGAACAATGAGCTACGGGATTCAATACAAAAGAGGACAAGGAGCTGAAGAACTCGTCGGTTTTACTGACAGTGATCTAGCCGGTGATATAGACGACAGGAAAAGCACTGGAGGGATGGTATTTTATCTCAACGGGAATCTAATCACTTGGCAATCTCAGAAGCAGCGAACCGTTGCTCTATCATCCTGTGAGGCAGAGTTCATGGCAGCCACTGCGGCATCATGCCAAGCATTGTGGCTGAGAAGCTTGTTGAGCGAGGTGACTGGAAACGAGCCAAAACCAGTAACTCTCTACGTCGACAACAAATCTGCAATAGCATTGATAAAGAACCCGGTGTTTCATGGACGCAGCAAGCACATCGACACTCGCTTCCACTTTATTCGCGAGTGTGTCGAGAATCGACAGATCGTCGTGGAGTTCGTAAGCACCGGAGAGCAACGTGCGGATATTCTCACCAAGGCTCTAGCAAGAGTTAAATTTGCGAAAATGCGAGAGCTACTTGGCGTAAACAACTTCGAACCAAATCAAGCTTACGGGGGAGATTGTGAGACTAATCTTGAATTGGTAATTTGAATTGATTACACAATTAGTGGCTTCATAATAGGCATGAGTTGATTAGTGGAACAAATGTAGAAGATATGATAATAGCATTAATTTTGAATTAAATATAGGAGATATGACAATATCATTATTTTTGAATTTGAATCTTAAATTCAAATTCAAAATTCAAATATGTGTAATCAATTCAAATAGGCGTGAATTGGTGGCACTTAATTCTCTTGCCTTTATTGTGTATGTTTGTCTTTTTTGTTTCGGTATATCTTAGTTTGTATAAATTAGGTGTTGTGTTGCATTGTAAAACACCCCAGACTTGTATCTTTCCACTCCTTCAAAAATAATAAAAAGAGAATTCCCAAAAGTCTAATCTCATTTTTCGATTTGTCCTTTAGTGATCCATTAAATTGGAACCAACATATTTAGCAACAATTTTTAAGTTCGCTATCAAACATGCATTAAACAAATCACAAAAAATATTTTATTATTAATTTTTTCTTGCCCAATTCCATCGCATTGGCGACTCAACGAACCCTCGCCATACCCTGTTGTCTTTGAAAAAAAACTTGCGAACGTTGTCCGGTTGTTGCTGCATCTAGCACTGACCCTGGAGGTTTTTTTTTCTCAGTCTCGACCAGTGAATCACGGCCGTTGTCCGAAGACAACTCTGCGTCTAGACAATGCACGCAAGTTTTTTTGTCATCTTTAGGGTTAACTGTGAGAAGGTTGTTGGTTCAAATTTAATGGATCGCTAAAGGACAAATCAAAAGAAAAATAAGATTGGACTTTTGAGAATTCTCTTTTATTATTTTTGAAGAAGTGAAAAGATACAAGTCTGGAGTGTGTTTACATTGCAACATAACACCCAATTTATACTAACTAAGACATACCGAAATAAAAAGGAAACGTACACAATAAAGGCAAAGAGAATTAAGTGTCATAAATTCGCACCTATTTGAATTGATTACACATATTTGAATTTTGAATTTGAATTTAAGATTCAAATTCAAAATTAATGCTACTGTCATATCTCCTATATTTAATTCAAAATTAATGATATTGTCATATCTCCTATATTTATTCCACTAATCAACTCATGTTTATTATGAAGCCACTAATTTTGTAATCAATTTAAATTACCAATTCAAGATTAGTCTCACAATCTCCCCCGTAAGCTTGATTTGGTTCGAAGTTGTTTACGCCAAATAGCTTTCGCATTTTCACAAATTTGACTCTTGCTAGAGCCTTGGTGAGAATATCTGCACGTTGCTCCCCGGTGCTTACGAACTCCACGACGATCTGTCGATTCTTGACACACTCGCGAATAAAGTGGAAGGGAGTGTCGATTTGCTTGCTACGTCCATGAAACACCGGGTTCTTTATCAATGCTATTACACATTTGTTGTCAACGTAGAGAGTTACTGGTTTTGACTCGTTTCCAGTCACCTCACTCAACAAACTTCTCAGGCACAATGCTTGGCATGATGCTGCAGTGACTGCCATGAACTCTGCCTCACAGGATGATAGAGCAACGGTTCACTGCTTCTGAGATTGCCAAGTTATTAGATTCTCATTGAGATAAAACACCATACCTCTGGAGCTTTTCCTGTCGTCTATATCACCGGCTAAATCACTGTCAGTAAAACCGACGAGTTCTTCAGCTCCTTGTCCACTTTTGTACTGAATCTCATAGCTCATTGTTCCCTTTATGTAATGAAGAATATGCTTCACCGTCTGCTGGTGTAAAGTGGTAGGCTGCTCCATGTAACGACTCACCATGCCAACTGCGTATGAGATATCGGGTCGAGTATNATGTAACGACTCACCATGCCAACTGCGTATGAGATATCGGGTCGAGTATGGGTCAAGTACCTGAGACACCATATGACACGCCTATACTTGGTGGGATTCACAACGATTCCTTCCGCATCCTTTCTGAGTTGCAACTTTTCTTCCATTGGATACTTGCTCGGGTTGCAATCTACCATCTCGAACTGCTCCAGCACCTTCTTTGCGTAAGCCGATTGCTTCACTGTAATGTGGCCTTTCTTTTGGTCTACCTCGATATCGAGGTAGTATGAGAGCCGCCCAAGATCACTCATCTTGAACTCTTTCATCATTTGCTTCTTGAATATCTCAACACCATCAATGTTGGATTCCGTTACGATCAAAGCATCAACGTACACGCCGACAATGAGTACTTCTGTTCTGTGATTCCTCGTGTACATAGCATGCTCTTGAGGACACTTCACGAAGCCTAGACTCATCATTCTCTTGTTAAGGCAAGTGTTCCACGCCCTTGATGCTTGGCGTAGTCCGTAGAGAGCTTTGGATAGTTTGTACAACTTATGCTTTTCATTCTTGACAATGAAACCTTCAAGTTGGGTGATGTAGACTTCTTCTTCAATATCACCATTGAGAAACGCCGACTTGACGTCCAATTGGTGGATCTCCCACCCACGATGAGCTGCGATGGAAAGAATTAACCTGATGGTATAGAGTCTCGCCACCGGTGCAAAGGATTCCTCGAAGTCAACTCCTTGCTTCTGCACGTAACCTT